>CM059224.1:16803427-17078427 GCA_030347435.1 Clarias fuscus | reverse complement strand
CACGGCTAGTCCTTCACTGTTACCTCAGCTAATCTGAGTGACCTTGGCAGAGTGGTGGACGGGACCTGCGATTGATTTGTAATTCAAAACGGGAGCGACAGGTCTGGAGCCGTGGACCACTAGAACACAGACGGGTTTCCTCTAAGCACTGCCGGGAAATCAGACAAATAAAATAAGCTGCAGTAAAAGGTTAATCCGTGCGTGTGTGTGTGTGTGTGTGTGTGTGTGTATGTGTGTGTGTGTAAGAGTGTGGATGCGAGGTGTGTAGCTGTTCATTGCTCTTCTGGGTGCATCTCGGAGAGTGTATGGCTAGTGTGTCAGGTTTGGGAGGCTCGTTAGCACACAGAGATAATTGGCGCCGCGTGGCTCGGCCCATTTGACCATGGCTCTGTGCATTATTCATCCGACAGCAGGCCGCTTCCCGGCCCTTTGGAGACGGACTCATTCAATATTTATGGGTAATTGTTTATTAAATGCAGAGCCTTGACCCTATTACGCCTATTACAGGCTGCACAGTAGAGCAGCACCATTTTATCATATTCCAAAGATCTACAGTCACACGAGGAGCACCAGGGTTACATGGAGGGATGGAAGAGGATCCTGCTGGAGAGAATGATGATGAGAGAGGAAGATGGCGCTGAAACAAGTGAAGACATATTGATGTTTTAAAAACAAAAAAAAACAAAATAAATTATTTTTAAATTAAACACAGAATAAAAACGCTATCTACATGACTTTCTTTACAAGGATGTGTTGAGGTGATCATCTTTAAAAAGCAGACTATACAGAACCTGTTTAAAGGCAGCTTGATGCTTCAGTTTCACTCAGTTCTGTATTCCTGAGAGACTTGATTATAAGAGGAGCAAACTCTTGAAATTCCAATTACACGAATTATTCAGTGCCAGTATGGCAAGTGGGCAATTGTAAGATCATTAGTGAAGGAGTGGAAGCTTGAACATGACAACTGGAGTAGTTCTAGGTGTGTGTGTGTGGGTATATGGCGCTGGATGGATAAAAGGTCATTTCTTTTCCCGTGTGCGGTCAAAAGCCAAAGGCCACTAGAGGACAGTGTTGGAGCAGATTTGGAGTTATGTCTTCGCACCGGTTGTTCTGCTCTAAAAACATACCTCTTAGAAGGATTCAAATATTTCACAGCAAAAATAAAAAACAACTGCACAATATCTATAAAGCTAGTTTATTAATTCTATGACAGTTACTATGAAAATACTTTTTTTCCCCCCCTAAAAAATGATTATATTAATTTACTGGTTAATTTAAAAAATGCAATTCATTTTTTATGGTTACCAAACAGATTTTTTAAAATTAATGTAAAAGACAATTTCGTGTAAAATATCAGCGACAAGCTGTAATGACGTTCAGCACGGTGTAAGAACTAGAACTTTATCGATGCGTCGAATGAAACACAAATCAGCGACAAAGTATCTGCATACGAATCTGTTCAGAAGGCTGAACTTAAGTCTGCTATTGTGTTTAGTTTTGCTGAAGAGGAAACTACTGTTTTATTATCTCTTTTAACGGCATAAATAATTCAGCCTGACTTCCACACATATTTAACAAATACACATACAACATAATGTGAGAGCGAGGCTCATCTCCCTTTCCATATTTGGTAACAAAAGGTAGGAATGTTGTGGAGGCATTAGAAGCACTGGAATATTTCATTACCTTTGTGGTGCTGAGGCTGATTAATCTGAAGTGTGAGTTAGAGGGCTGGAGAGTGGGTGTGGAACTAATGACACTATTCTGAAGAGCTTTCCAGCTCACAAACACAGCCAAGATTCAGTCTCGTTAAAGAACAATTAATTAGTCCTGTAATTATGAGGATGATAGTCCAAATTAAAATTATCCCAGATTAATTAAATCACAGGAAACAAATGTAAGAAAATATTACCTTTGCAAGGAGACAAATACAATTAGAAAAAGAAAAATTCATACTCTGTGGGATTTGTACATATACAAATATATGTATGAGGAATATAATACACACACATATATATATATTCCTCATACATATATACTGTATATATATATATATATATATATATATATATATATATATATATATATATATATATATATATATATATATATATATATAAAGCATGCAATATTTTCCATAGATGGCAACTGAATTAGATATACCTTGCTACTTTACAAACTATAATAACAATTAAATAAGTAATATACTACTAATACTACAGTACCACTACTTCTACTAGTAATAATAAATACATAAATTAAATATTGTCAATTCTACCAATAATACTAGTACTAATAGTAATACTACTACTTATAAAAATAATCAATACTACTAATAATGTATATTGTTAGAAATACTGCCAAAACTACTACTAACAAAAAAGACAATTCATTTTATAATTGACATACTAATTTTTACTACCACTTCTAATCAGTTACTATTACTAGCTATTATTACTACTACTACTATTACTAATTAATTATAATTACAACTGCTATTAACAACAACAACAATAATAATAATATTTATTATTATTATTTGTTGTTGTTGTAGTATTGTTATATTACAATAATTATTTCTTTATTCTTGTTATATAGCACTATATATGTGCTGTATAACAACAACAACAATAATAATAATAATAATAATAATAATAATAATAACACTATGTTACTACTAAGAAGTATCAATACTACTACTACTATGAATTATAATGGTAATAATAATATGTATTGACACCACATTACTACTACTACTACTACTACTACTACTACTAATAATAATAATAATAATAACACTACCACCACCACTGATGGATGTAGCTACTACTACTAATAAAAACAATACTACTACTACTACTACTACTATTAATAATAATAATAATAATAATATAAACAAGAACAACATTGATAATAACATGTTACTGCTAAAGAGTAGCAATACTACTACTACTACTAATAATAATTATTACAATAATAACAGAAATAGTAAATAAATTGATTAATAATAATAGTACTGTCCCATCACTTCTAACAATAATTCTAATATATAACAATAATATATAACAATAATATAATATATAAATAATAGTATAACACTACTACTACTACTACTACAACTATTATTATCAATAATAATAATAATAATAATAATAATAATAATAATAATAATAAAAGACAGTAAATAAATTAGAACAGTAATAAATTAAAAGGTCTTACTGCAACGAATACTACTAATATGCAGCAATACTACTATTACTACTACTAATACTAACACCACCACAATAATAATAATAATTATTATTTAGTCAACAAAAAAAAATAAAACCATACTGCATAATGTAAGCTGTGCATGGTGCATAAGGCTGTTGTGTATATAACGGTCATATGTAATGGATTACAAATGCTGTACTGATTTCAATGGCATTATAAAGCCGAGGCAACAGCACAGCAAATCAGGGACAAATAAAAGCTTGTTCCACTTGGAGAGGCAGAAATGGAGCTCGCCTTCACACTAATGCTAATGCTGCTTTGTTACTTGGCATAAATTCTAACATCCTGAGAATAAAGTAGCATTTTTAACACCCCCCCCCCCTCCCACTTCTCACATGATGGAATTTTTCATGTTTGGTTAGCACTGTCAGATTTAAACCGTTGTGTGCTAATGTGTGTAATCTGCTTTGCAACACATCCATTATGATGGATCTTCCTCTAGCGCCGGTGTTTTTATTGCATTCCTCATGGTAATCACTCTTCACTAGTTTAGTAAATAACGTTCTGCGCTGTAGCACACGGTGAGCCTGGCTCTGACAGCGTCTGTCTCCACGAGCGGAGAACATTACCAACACACTGCATGTTTCTCTTCCTTCACACAGACTAGTGCATTTATAATGTTATATCTGCATGTGCGATTACAAATTACATGATCCAAAATAAATAGCTCTCACTGTGCGTTATCTCTTTCTACGACATTTCTCACAGCATGCAGTCATTTACTAAAGGTCTGTGAAGGTGGAGGTGCACATTGTGCTGCTCCCCTTATGGAAGATTCACATGGATATGCATCACATATGAGTAAGATGTGCGCAGATGAGAAAAAAACTGTGAAGCTGCATTTCACCGTGTTGTGCTGTGAAATTGCTCAGGTGAGTTCAGGTAGATCACGTAACATCATGTGAATAATACGTGTGAAACATAACATGTGACTGTCTAGAAGCATGTTTAAAACTCACGTGTGAAGTTAATGTGACTTCTGCCTGTAGGGTCTGTACACATAGGTAGTTAAGTTAAAAACAGTAGGGGAAAAAAAACAGTGAAATTATTTATTTGCATATCCCAGCTTGTGGGCTGGATCAGAGCACAGGGGCAACACTCCTGGAGCAGACACAGTTGCAATGGCATCCTGGCAGAGCTGGGGCATGAACCACCAACCTTCTGGTCCATAACCCAGATCTTTAATCTGCTGCGATACCAGTACCAAGGCCAGGGGAAGCACTTGATAGATTATTAGCTGTTGGATGACAGAATTGGAATTAGGCAAAACTAAATTAGGGAGAAAACCGAGTATAATTTGTCAAAAACAATTTTAAAGATAAAAAATATTTCATAGTTAGAATTAATTTTGTTGAACAAGTCTGATAACAGCTACAACAGTTGTTTTCTCACCAGACTCTATTCTCTCTCTCTCTCTCTAGGTAAGACACCATAAAAAATTCCTATAGTATGTCCTGAAAACTTTTTCTATAGGACAAAACCTACAGGGACATCTCTATTAAGTAAGTGCTGACACTGACTGAAGTCTTTTTTAAATGCTAAACATCTGCCTGCAAAAAAGCATTACCAGAGCAACAGCTTTATCTTTTTTCATTATTTTCTTTCTTAAAAAAAGAAGAAAAAGAAAAAAAACCTGATTAAAGACATGCTGTTAAATCAGAACGAATCAACAGATGACCTACTATTTCAACAGCGCTCTGATGTAATAATAAATATTTTTATATACTTTAAATGAAAATATACTTCACACAATACTACTACGCAAATTGAAAGCAATGAGAATACAGTAGGTCCAGATTTGAAACAACTTTTTTAAAATAGAATAAAAATTTGTGAGAATGACTCTATAGGTATAGTTTAATCTTTAACTGGATAAAGAACTATTTTTGGTAACTGTGTCATCCCCTCAAGAAAAAAAAATGCTTGTAAATATGTTTTTTTTTTTTTATAATTTTTTTTCTTTTAGTATATTATAGATATACATATCTTTTTTGGAAAAAAAATATTACCCATCTAATAATGTTTTCCAAAATCATGGGTGATGAACCATATATAACTTCATATGTAATCATATGTAACTTTACTGACCTTGATCTGCAACATAAAAGTGACATCAATTAAACGCTTTGAAAAAAAAAAAATCAAAACATAAAAACAAAAAAATCTTTGAAAAAATTCTGGATTTTTTTCTTTGAAAAGGTCTTGAAAAAAATGTTAACAGCAGATAGAGAACACTGCTACAGATGACACATGCATATGTTTTTGCTGCACTTTAAAGAATAGAGAGAGAGAGAGAGAGAGAGAGAGAGAGAGAGAGAGAGAGAGAGTTTGATTTGTAGTGTCAGCTCTAATCCGTTCTCTCTACAGCAGAAGTGATAACAGTGAGCTTAAGACCAGCTTCATCCGTCTCACCACACAACAAAGCCCCGTTTGTTCAGCAGCACACCTGAGACTGGAGTATCATCCACAACCTCACTGACTCTGCGCACACACACACACACACACACACACACACACACACACACACACACACACACACACACACACACACACACACACACACACACACACACAAACACACACGCCTCACACGCACTTCATCAGGGCTCTTGTCTTGTCCAGGCCGAGGAAAGTTGAGGAGAGCAGAGGTAGTTCACTCAGCAGGGTTACTATCCGCACTGAGCTCAGGGTCATGAGCTGCCAGGCAATATTAGCATCTTCTTTAGCATTTATGAAAATCAGTCCCAGAATATATGTATTAATACATGAAGCATCATAGCAGACATGAAGGCATCATAGCTTCTCATACAGTAAACACAGGATGAGTTGAGTCTTTATGCTAATAATGCAGCTCCGCAAGCTTTTAATTCGTAACTCTAAATATAAAATGCTAGATGTTCTGGCAATCTAATGATAAAACTGTCTGAACAAAGAAAGACTTGCTGACCGGATATAAAGAGTGTCAAAAGTTCCACAGAGAGACAATTTCTGACAAGAAGAGCAAAGGTACTGGCCAGTACAGAAAAGGTGATTTTTCTCATAAGACAGTGAATTTGATAACAATAATGCACGGCTGTGTGGTGAAAGAGAAATGAAAAACAGGAAATAAAAATCTGTAATACCTTTTTCAATGCTTTTTGTAATGCATAATAGTACTGCTTAAGCAAAATGCAGACATTGCATTACTTCTATGGATGTATAAATGATGTGTTAAGAATAAAACAATTGGTACAGTTATAGGAAAATAATTAATATGGGGTCTAACAAACGCAGAGCAACTGTTCTGACCTTCACATTGATTATTTTCCTATAACAATGTGTCCACACAGACCAGCCAAAAACAGTACCTCGCCAAAAAACAAAACAAAACAAACAAAAAAAAGTCACATGGAACAACAAGATGTTGTCGGACTGCTGTTTGCTTTTGATTACGGCACACACACATTCATCATGGCATAGCTACACCAACCTTATGCAAAATATTTATTGCTGTCCAGAGTGCATAACATTTTTGGCTGAGACCTTGTTTTCATGATGGGAGCATCGACCCACTCTGTAAAGTCTTCTCTGGCATATCCAAAAGAATTTCAATGGGGCTTAAGGTCAGGAATTTGGTGGCCAATTCATGTGTGCAAATGATTCCTCATATTCCCAGAAACATGCCGGAAAGAAAAAAAATGCATCGCTGGGATAACCTGGTCATTCAGTGCACGCAGGTCATCAGCTGACTTAATTTTATTGCCACGTAACATTGCTGAGCCTAGACCTGACCAACCGAAGCAACTCCTGATCATAACACTCCTCCAGAGGCTTGTACGACCATGGGATACATTTACTGATATTGTTGTTTAAGAAATCAGAAAAGGTTAAAACATAAACCATATTACTCATTGCAGTAATGAATAATCAATCAAAGACTAAATAAGATTTGCTTATTTAAATCCAAATGTTGACCAGGCAGTGTTATTTTATTCCTCTTTTATCTTATCATTAAAGCGTGATGCATGATAGATAAATCTCCACCACAACTGTCTCTCTCTCTCTATAAACATATTATATAATTTTAAAGAAAAAAAAAAAAAAAGCTTCGCTGAACTTCCCTGTCTCAAGATAAAGGAGGGGTACTGTTACTGAGTTTTTAGAATCGAGTCTGCATCCATTGTTGAATAAACTTACATTTTAAATAAATGTGCTTTAACAAAAAGATCACCCTACAATAATAAAAAAAAGTTTTTTTTTCCAGATTTTAATCTTTCTTTGTAATGTCCTCCAAAATCACTTTATAGCATGTACTCTACCATTCGCTGTGCATAAGCTGTTACTACAGAAACAATAATAACATATTACAGCAAGCTATTCAAATCAGCTACTGTTCCTGTTACAGCTGGTCGTACTTTTCAACCCATGCTGTTATACAAACATAATGTACTCCATTTAACCAATCATATTCAAGCATCCGAATGCACTGTGAATTAGAAACTGTACCTCAGCAACCTCTCTTTTCGCTCTCAAAGTTTCTAAGACAAACAAACACAGGCTCTTGTGTCAGTGTGTTTATCAGAAAGTAGAAAGTACTCTGTGCTAAAGATTCTGTCAAGGTGGAAAACCACTGACACTGAAGACTCCTTCCATAAATGGTGCCTCAATTTCTCCTTCACCTCTGAATTATTACTTTTTTATTATCTTTAGAATACAATACATTCAATATCTGCAATGCAAATCCCAGTGAATGAGATTTGCTATGGAAACGGTATTAAAGACAATCCTTATGTTGGTAATTAGTAGTTTTCTCCATTATTTAAGAGCCAACACCACAAATGGGTGTGAGTGTATATGTAATTGGCTGTAATTCCTAAATGGTTAACGCCATACTTTTGTCAAAGCCCTTGATTTAAAGCTCTTGACTTGGTTCACGTCTTGAGGATTTCATTTCAAATTCAGTGTGGTGGTGTACAGCGGTCTAATGGCATTTTTTTTTAAAATTTGTTCCAAAACTTATGACCCTGAGTGTAGATATCATATCCACTCCAAGAACAGCCAAGTCTGATACAAACAGGATTTGAGGAAATGTTTGTGTTTTCCCCAGCGGACGACCCCTCCCACTGCCAATCAGGCAAGTGTCATTAGACATCCGCCCACCTGCAGAGAGGAGCAGTGAGACAGGAGCAGGTTGGCCTTCTGCCCCAGCACAGGCTCCAGCTGGAGAGGGACATGACACACCTGCGGATGTCCAGTGGTGAGACACAAGCTGTGTTGTGTTGATATTGTAGGATTATGTGACGGTTTTTAAACAAGGCCGCATGCACGCTCCAGCACCACGCGGCGTTTTCTCCGAGTTCATGACTCTTCTGCTGAACCGTACAGTATCAACACTGGACAAAAGGAAAATACGTAATAAAGACAGCATGTCTGACCTTAATAAGACCCTGAGCACTGACTGAGACTGATTTGCCTCGCGCTGTGAGTGATCATAAACTCCATGCTCATGTCTGTATAACTCGTCAGCTGCTGCTTTTCAGAGAAGAAGAAAAAAAAAAGTTTTCGGCTGGTGTTGGATTTGTTTTCACTTCCAAAATCAGGCAAAGACGACTTCTTCGTCTCATGCACAATCCGCTAATGTAAATACAGTGTTCAGCGTTTAGACTTTCAATCCAATAATTCAGACTGATTATCTTTCCACTGATAAAAGCAGACACTTATTATTTGAAAGCATACAAAGGGGTCTAAATCAGATATCAGGTGGTTTCCTTCAGAAAACAGCTCGCATGTTAGCAGAGATGTTGCGCTCATGTCAGCCTCACCCCCATCTTGTTTTGCCAGGTGGAGTCTCCACACTCGCTGGTGTTTTGATCGAAAGCAGCTGCTGGGGCCCAATACCAGTTTAGTCTGTAAAAAGCAGCCAGCGCAAACAAATACCTCTAAGGCCTCGGCTGTGATCACACCGCATCTGCCATCCATTAGACAAGTAGAAGAAAAATAATAGAATATATTGTAAACAATAAGAATATATGTATTAATACATGAAGCATCATAGCTTCTCATACAGTAAACACAGGATGAGTTGAGTCTTTATGCTAATAATGCTAATAATGCACTGGTAAGAGGATAGCCCTAGCAGGTGTTTATAATACTGTATTGCAAAGTCTCACTTTTACACAACATTATTAAATAGCTAAGTACACCGGTTGCTAAGAGTATTGAAATTAGTACATCTACTGGTTGATCAGCTATAACATCAAGACGACTGACAGGTGAACTGAACAACACCAATAACCACCTACAGTATATTCCAGCTATATAACCAACTATCTTACTATACTGTATATCTGGCTCACGTCTGGTCCAATCCCACAAAAAAGAAAAAGAAAAGAAAAGCTGGCCACAATAGAAGACCACCAGAACACCCAGTGCACCACAGGCCGTGATGCATGAGGCGCAGTAGGTAAAGAGCCTACGATTATTAACCCACCCTTACACAAAGAAAATATCTTCCTCTATATATTAACTGTCAATATATTAAATTATTTAGTGTTCTGATCTACTGGTACATTGAAAAGATTTTATAATATTAATATTCCTCATTGCTAAACTAACTGATATTAACTACTAATTAAAAAAAAAAGTTCAAAAATATATTATACAGAATGATATATTGTATTAATATATATTCAATCTTCAAATATATTCAAATGTACTGTACATCTTAATGTATGTAATTTTACATTCAACAATATGCTTCATAATATATTAAATTTGTTTAAATATATCTTTCTTTATATATTTTTCTTTAATATTATTTATAGTTCCAACAAAATAGACTTTTACCAGAGCACACTGACAAAGTAAAAGTGTGTGTATAATTCTTAAACATAAAGTTTCAATAATGTTTCAATAAAATAATTATAAGTAATAAGTAAGTAGTTTTGTCTTTATTGCAACATATACATCCATACATGATCCATTCATATATTGCAATATATTAATAAATATAAGCAACAAGTCCATGGAAACCTCACCCCGCAACCCACAGCACCCGTGTTCTGGTGCCAGACACCACTGCACACCCTGCAGAGCCATGCCCGAGGGGCCACGGTGGCACAAGGGAACCCAAACCCTTAAAAGCAGGTGGTTTTAATGTTAATGGATTCAATATTATGATTATTAAACCTAATTAACCCCGACCGAACACTTGCTACAAAGTTTTATTAAAAAAAAAAAAACTTTTAAACTTAATGTTTTTTTTTTCTTTTCCTTTTTTCCCGCTCCTAATGTGTGCTGTGCTACTTACACAGACCTCTCCTAGCAGTTTGGACAGTTTCTCACAACATTTAGTGATCATGTAAATTTGCACACCTGTACACACAGTAATAAATATCAACAGGAAATCAATAATGCAGCTATTTTCTCAAACACCCAAGTCCGAGAGTGTGAGCACGTTTATGCTGAAGCTGTCCGGGGTGCTTTGTTACCTCCATACTTTGTGTTGGAGAGCTGATGAAAAAAAAAAGATCAGTGGTGAGAAACTCTACTTCTAACACACACGGGTCCTGCGAATGCTAAATAGTTAAAAAGCAAGGAAAAGCTTTTGTGTTGATGGGTGAAAACTGAAAGGTGCACACATTTGTAATAAGATCTTCTAGTATGTTTGGGCTTAAACACACACATACACACGCGCACACCATCAAGAAAATACTCATGGCAGAGTAGAGAGAGAGAGAGAGAGAGAGACTGTTTAAAGGTTAATCCCGTGACTGATGAGGCTAAAAGCAGTGATGCTGAGTGACGTACACTGGTAATAACTGCTCCACTGCTGAGTCTTAAAAACTCATTAAACTGTTTCTATGCAGAACTGAACTCAGTCTACCTCACGCAGCAGCCCACACACACCTGCTCTCTCTCTCTCTCTCTCTCACACACACACACACACACACACACACACACACACACACACATGCACGTTTATTCTAAAAACAATGTTTAAAAGATGGCTTGTATGAAAACGTTCTGAAAAGTACAGAAATGTAATGACCACAGGAAGAATGAGAGAGAGAGAGAGAGAGAGAGAGAGATTTTGACAAGAATATGTGAAAAGCATTTTCAGGTAGAGCTTCAATCAAAGTAATGAAATTCTCATTGAATTTGCTGAAACTGCTGGTTTTCAGAGAAAACAATCATGAGATTAAAAAGCATTCATTAAACAACAGTAAACAACAACGAGCCCTAGTGTCAGGCTGGTGACGCACGGATGAGCGGGAAACTTCAGGGAAGACGAAGAAACTGGAATTATTTATACATCTTGTCCGTACGTCACTGAGAACCAGACTTTTAGAAAACACCTTCCCGGGTGAAGAGGATATTTCAAAACTATGTTTTCTCCTGGGTTTGACGTCAGAGTGGGACGTACTCTGGGAGAACTTTTTTTTCCTACTTCTGATTGGCCAACCTGTCTTTACTGTACAGTTAGGGTTATATCGCCTCCTGATGGTTTGGCATATGCTTTAACAGTGATTTTTGAGTTTCATGAGGATGAAGATTTCTTTTAAGAACAAATAAGGGGAAAGAAACAATAGTTTTTCACATTTGAGAATAGTTTTTTTTGTATTGATTTGTGTGAGATCATGTGATCATGCATTCACTAAGAAGTATGAGCATATTTGACTGAATTCAAAGTAAGGTTGCCAAACCCTTTGGCATTCCTAAATTTGAACTCGAACTCAACACTTCAATGTTCTGATCAACTTTTTGATGGAGCACATTTTGAATCTCTTAATGTTATTGAAAACTGATTAACTTAACCTGATTCAGCCATCTTTACCACTCGGTTGAGACATGCTATATTATGTATATATTATTATGTATATATTGTGTATATTATGTGAGGTATGCTATATAATGTATATATTATTATGTTTATGTGAGGTATGCTATATTATGTTTATATTATTATGTATATTATGTGAGGTATGCTATATAATGTATATATTATTATGTTTATGTGAGGTATGCTATATTATATATATATTATTATGTATATTATGTGAGGTATGTTATATAATGTATATAATAATAATATGTTATAATATAATATGTTTATTATGCAAGTATGTTATATAATGTATATAATATGTTTATTATGCAAGTACGTTATATAATGTATATAATATGTTTATTATGTGAGGTATGCTATATAATGCTATATAATGTATATAATGTATTATGCAAGTACGTTATATAATGTATATAATGTGTTTATTATGCAAGTACGTTATATAATGTATATAATATGTTTATTATGTGAGGTATGCTATATAATGTATATATTATTATGTTTATGTGAGGTATGTTATATAATGTATATAATATGTTTATTATGTGAGGTATGCTATATAATGTATATATTATGTACATTATGTGAGGTATGCTATATTATGTATATGTTATTATGTTTATGTGAGGTATGTTATATTATGTATATATTATTATTTATATTATGTGAGGTATGTTATATAAATTATATATTATTATGTATATTATGTGAGGTATCCTATACAATGTATATAATATTATGTTTATTATGTGAGGTATGTTATATAAATTATAAATTATAACAATAGTTTTTTGTTGTATTGATTTGTGTGAGATCATGTGATCATGCATTCACTAAGATTTATGAGCATATTGGACTGAATTCAAAGTAAGGTTGCCAAACCCTTTGGCATTCCTAAATTTGAACTCGAACTCAACACTTCAATGTTCTGATCAAATTTATGTTGGAGCACATTTCGAATCTCTTAATGTTATTGAAAATTTATTAATTTAACATGAATCAGCAATCTTTACCACTCGGTTGAGACATGCTATATTATGTATATATTATTATGTATATATTGTGTAGGTATTGAAAGTTGTATCAAAATACATAAGAGAAACTTTGGTTTCAAAGTTACATATTTGTAAGACTTATTGACAGATCAACATTATGCCCTTGTAACATTAGTTATGTGTTCACAGAAATCAGTTCAATGCTGTACATACAGAACACATACAGTACATAACTATGCATCACCTGTATGTACGCATGTGTGTGTGTGTGTGTGTGTGTGTGTGTGTACTGTATGTGTGCGTGTGTGTGTGTGTGTGTGTGTGTGTGTGTGTGTGTGTGGAGACCTATGTCTATCTTGGTAAAGACAAAATGTCAGAATGATATATAAAAAAAAATTCTGACATTTTGAGACATTTGGGAGAACAAAAGAAAAACTTTAAAAAGCCAAAATATTACTGAGCTTAAGGTAAGATTTATCAATAAGATAATAGTATTTTTATCAGTGGAATGTCCTCATGAGAAAAAGTTTTGTGTTTTTAAAAAAAAAACAAACAGTTTTAGTGCTTCCATACTTATAATTAATTAATAGCGGCTGAGTCCAAACCGGCATCAGTGTAATTTATTGCA
The DNA here is from genome assembly GCA_030347435.1 of Clarias fuscus. Taxonomy (NCBI): domain Eukaryota; kingdom Metazoa; phylum Chordata; class Actinopteri; order Siluriformes; family Clariidae; genus Clarias; species Clarias fuscus. Next base: position 17,064,704 of record CM059224.1, on the reverse strand, counting down.
ATAAATCATATTTGACAAGAACAGACTTTGGCAACTTTCACACAGCAAATAGTGAAGGACAAGTAAGAAGCATCTCTCTCTCTTCCTCTCTTTCTTTCTGTTTATCACAAATCCAGCACCATTCAGCTGTCCCTTTTCCTCGTCCAACACCGTGATGTACATTCCATACTGTGTTTTTGGTGAGAGCTGGATAGCATGAAGAGTCGACACACCAAACTCAGAAGAAAAGTGACATATGGAGAAGTACAACACTTCACCTCTCTCTCTCTCTCTCTCTCTCTCTCACACACACACACACACACACACACACACACACACACACACACACACACACACACACACACACACACACACACACACACACACACACACACACAGGTCCTCATCAGCCGAAGGATACAGCCACAATGTTGCAGGGAGAAAAATGTCAGAGGCGAGCAGAAGCAGCGGAGCTGGATGTGGCTCTGGAGGGAGTTCCTCAGGCTACGACTGAGTGACAGCACACACCGAGTCAAGAGGAGAAATGAAAGAAGGCACACTATCATGCCATCCCAAGTGCTCCTCATTACCCCAAACATATTACACTCCCAACATTAACGCTAAAGGAGAATCTGTACACACAGGCCATTACTCACAGCTAGACATGCTCTGTGTGTGTGTGCGTGTGTGTGTGTGTGCGCGTGTGTGGTGTGTGTGTGTGTGTGTTTTCCTCAGGAATGTGAAGGTCGCTAAGACATTGAGGCAATCACTCTAATGAAAACAAACGAGTGAGAAGGAGGCTGCTCGGCCTGTGGATAATCAAACACCCTCCAGACAGAGAGACGAGAGAAAGAGAAAGAGACAGAATGAGCGAGAGAGAGAGAAAGAGAGAGAGGAAAGTTTCTAGGTTACTTTTAAAGATGCATGAAGATAAACAGCTATAAGGAAACAATCCTTCAGTACCACACATGGACGGAAATTCACTACAATGCGTAAAACTTTACAGGTATTGTAAAGCAGAACATTTATTATACAGCTATTGTTATATATATCGAGTCACGATTTCTATGTCCAGTCTCAGACATCATTTATCCTGCAATTTATGTAAATACACGATTTGATAGATTACGTGTAGGTGGAAAAATGTAGAACATGAGATTTTAAATATTTATTTCTTCGGATTTATAAATATTCTAAAAAATCTGAATATTATTTGAACGGTGAAATGAAGGATGGTGTAGCAGTTAAACGTAATGATGCAACATTAGGGCAATTTTAAGATTCATCTCATAATCTCCACAGATCATGTACCCGAACCGTCTGCCTGCAAAGGCCATGCGGAGAGGGTGAGTGCCCTGCACACGGCGAGCCGAGCCGAGCCAGCCACGGCTTCTTCATTAACATGGAGGCTAATTAATGAGCAGCTGTAACTCAGAGTGTAACATGAAGGCAACAGATGTGCAGTAATGTCCCTGCTGGTGGGAGGGAGGGAGCGAGCGAGCAAGCGAGGAAAAGAGAGTGAGAGAGAGAGAGGGGGGGGGAGACAGAGAGATAGAGAGAGGCATCATAAGGAGATCATTGAGACATTAGCACTGATCAATACGCTGAAGCCCACTATTGCATATAAACCATCCCAATGGAGCCAGCGCCTGAGGCAGCGTAGAGAGAGAGAGAGAGAGAGAGAGAGAGAGAGAGAGAGAGAGAGGCGGGATGCACAGGCGTTTCACAGAGTACAAACACAACCATTACTCAAACACACGCACTGAAGCTTTAAACACTTGCTCAAGAACACAATATTCCCATTGACTGAGCTGCAGGTGTGCAATAGGTTTTGACACATTGCCTCCCAAGACATCTTAATAAAGGCATTATTGTGTTAAAGGAGTATATGGAACTGTCAGCATTTATTATTAATAAACCTTAAGTTGCTGTAAATGCTCTGAACTGTGCACTCTACAACAGAGTCAGGCCTTTAATAACTGTGGGGGATGATGTGTTTTCTAGAAGAGACAATCATTGTCAAGATACAATCAGTTATATCAAGATAACGTGTACTGTATATACAATATATGAGGATATTACCAATAAAAGGCTCATCTCCGTATTAAGTGATTTCCTGTAGAGAAACAATGGTGTAGGTATGCTTTCCTTGTGCAGATGGGTAAAATCCTATGGCTTGTTTAATTGTTGATACAGATTTAGATTTTTTATGAGAAAGGGGTGATGGAGGCAAGGACGAAAATATGCAAAAAGACATGTGGAAGAACCTTTGAGAGAAGTCACCCTGTCTACTTCTGTGTGAAAATGAATCATGTCATCATGCATTCACTAAGAAGTACAAGCATATTGGACTGAATTCAAAGCAAGGTTGCCAAATACTTAGGGTTAACAGTTAGGGTTATATCGCCTCTTGATGGTTTGGCATATGCTTTAACAGTGATTTTTGAGTTTTCATGCGGATGAAGATTTCTTTTCAGAACAAAGAAGGGGAAAGAAACAATAGTTTTTTGTTGTATTGATTTGTGTGAGATCATGTGATCATGCATTCACTAAGATGTATGAGCATATTGGACTGACTACAAAGTAAGGTTGCCAAATATTTTGGTATTCCTAAATTTGAACTTGAGCTTAACACTTCAATGTTCTGATCAACTTTTTGATGGAGCACAGTTTGAGTCTCTTAATGTTATTGAAAATCGATTAATTTAACCTGATTCAGCCATCTTTACCACTCGGTTGAGGCATGTTATGTTATGTATATATTATATATATTATGTAAGGGTTTCTATATTATGTATATGTATATATTATTATGTATATATTATGTATATATTATTATGTATATATTGTTATGTATATATTAAGTATATTATGTTAGGTATTCTATATTATGTATATATTATTATGTATATTACGTGAGGTCTGCTATATAAATCGATTCAAGCTGCTGTGAAACAAGTCAGTGTTTCTTTAAATTATGCTTTCCAAATGCTTTGTAGAATACCATGAGAAGAAATGTGCATTACAAAAATAGAGCTGTTGAGTCTGATTTAAGTCTTCTTTTACCATCTCACAATTTAGATCAGTGGAGACAAATCTCACATCTTATCTTATCTTACATTGTTTCATGACCTCCATATATGTATCTCATGGCTTTAATAAGTTGTGCTTATTAATGCTAAATATACCGTACTGTGTAAAATTCTTGAGACCAAATGTTTTACAGTGACAGGCTAAGTGTCTAAAGATACAATAAAAAATAGCTTGTTTATGTAACAACCTCAGCAGCACCCTCATTTCCCCTGTACCAGCCACTCAGCATTTAGCATCACCAGTACAGTATACTAACCACTGGCCTAATCATCTGTCTCAGTTTCTCACTGGATCATGTCTTAAGTTAGATGTCTTTTTATGCTTTAATGATTCATAGGTCACTATGTGAAAAACATTCCTTTTAACTGGTCAGGTACAGGGACTGGATTGAAAATGAGCACTATGTGGTATTTTATAAGCTCCCAAATAATGGATACTATTAAATCAAGCCAAATATGTAGTGAGTTTAATAATTAAAATTAGGACTAGAAGTATAATGGCAGGATGCTAACTAAACTCCTACCTGCTTCATATATCAATTTTAGTCTTTATTCATTCAAAACTGTCTCTTGGTTTTATATTACATCATATTAAAAGTGGCATCAAAATATTTTTTATTCTTTCTTAATTTTTATTTTCATTTGTTTAGGTAAGTGTTTGTATTTATGAGTTTAGGAATAGATGCTGGAGGGAAAAAAACATCTCAGATGCTACAGTGGTGAGAGTTTGTACTTAAGTAGACAAAATCAGAATACTAATAACTTTCTCAAGCTAGATTTTAGACTTAGGTCCAAAAGACTTAGGCTGTGAATGGAGTCTTGGAATGATTGTTTTTATGGTGTTCTTTATAAACCTTTAAATTCAGAAGAAAGATATTATAATATCAGAATCAGGAATAACCATTTAATTTTAATCATTTAATCATAAGTTAAATCTAACATAATTTACAGAATTTAAAAATAGTTTGTGTACATAAGGGTAAGCCTAATCTAGATCCCTACTGTTTTTATTGTAGACACATTTCAACATCGCTTCATTTCGACAAATGCTTTTAAACAAAAGCTCATGACTAAAGTCTTTCTCAGAAAGCATGCAATAATATTAATAATAATTCATATTAATAGTGCTATGAAAAAAAAACTGAAAGAAAATCTCGATCACTTTTTCATATTTTTATTCTCTTTGTATTTAATAATAAAACATTCAGCCAGATGATTTTCTGGTTTTGTAATTTCATTCTAAATTGTGTATAAGCGATTCAATAGGCTTTTTATTGTGGAGAGAAAAATAAAAAATACAGTGTTACCATTCCCATCACAGCCTCTCTGTGAGTCAGCATTCTCAGTACAAGGCTTTGTGATAGACTGTGTATTATGTGTTGGTAGGATGAAGGCTGTGTGTGTGTATGTTTTTTCTTTTGCTCCATCTATCAGACAGCAGGAATGGAAGTGTGTGCCAGAGCAGTAAATACCAGGCAGAGCTCCGGCAACCCTGCAGCGCGGGGCCGACACTTATCCCATTCTGAAAGCTCCCTCACAGACCCCTCTAATAGACCCTTCAAAAAGCCGCCGTGCTATCTCCATTCTGTTTTATGACCGTGGTGAGAGTGTGTCTGTGTGTGCGTGCGCGTGTGTGTGCATGTGTTGGCTGGCTGTTGACACAGGTTGCTTCAGTACTGTAAGCTCTTGAGCGCAGTCTGCAGGGAGGATTGACTATAATCGAGCCGAGCTGCTGTCCCTTAAGCTGTGAGGATGCAAGCCAGATCGCTCCAGGGCCTGTGTCGTTTGGTGGGTCAGCCACACACACACACACACACACACACACACATACAAACACACACATATCAAGAATGGCTTTTTCACAGGAAGCCCCATAATGGTCTCTCATAGTCATTCAGTTCGTGTCACAAACATGCCGGTGAGAGCTAAACAAGGAAGCCCAAAGGGTGCTGTAAAGATGCGGAGACATTCTCATGATATATATATATATATATATGGCATGCCGTTTAGGAAAATATTCACGAGAGAACTTAATGAAAACTCTGAATATATTGAATGAAACGTGAGAATATTGAATGGATTCCGAATATATTGATTGAAACTCTATATATATTGAATGAATTCTGAATATATGGATTGAAAACTGATATATATTGAATGAAAAGTCTGAATATATTGGATGAAACATGACGTCATCGAAACACAGCGCCATCTTTAGGAAGGATGAGTGAGTCGGCGCGAAACTTGGTTTGCTGCAATTGTGAGAAATGGAGAGATGGTCAACACATTGATGAGTGCGTGTACGGCCCAAAGTGGTGGCACAAACCGCACTCAGTATCAGACTACGGAGGAAGAAATATATTCGCTATTTCACCGCGGAAGACCGGTGTTATGCGCTAAAATGCTCCCCTGCCACAGATTGCACCCCCCCGCCCCCCACTACATAATCTCTATCAAATATTATATTAAAACATAAATTCATAGGTTTATTGTTATCAAATATGATATAACTATTATAATTAACCCTTGGCACGTGACAGGTATCGAGACCATGAATACAAATACTCATATAATGTTTATTTTGTGGCACATTTATTTTACAGGGATTTGTCATGTAATACAAAAATGCTTGCACTAAATAAATATTTATGATGAAAAATTTTACGAAATTATTTTTATTAGTAAATAAGCAATATCAAAAATACATCTTGTATATAAAAAATAATAATTTATATTTTTTCCCTATACAACATGTAATTTTTTATAATGCTTATTTTATAATCAAATCCATTTGGTTTAATTTGTAATTTCTAAATCATAAACCTAGAAATTTCTGGTCTAATATAATATTCGACGGAGATTAAATAGGGGGTGCAATCTGTGGCGGGGGAGCATTTTAGCGCATAACACCGGTCTTCCGCGGTGTTATATTATATATATATAATATCGAGGTCATGTAGTAAGGCTTAGTGTTCATTTTTGAATCAGGTAGAAATTGTTCTGGCACCAATAAAATCCTAGTTCAGAAAAGTGTCCACAAAACTAGAGTGATATTTTAAGCATGACAAAAACACGCTTACATTAATTTAAAGATGCACAATAAAGTACCCCGCCCCTACTCGGCTACTTAAATGTGAGTTTCTGTATTAAATACACCACTAATAGGCGCCCATTTGCTTTAGTGGTTCTGTAACACCATTTTTAATGAACATTTATATACACTGCTTGGCCATTTTTTTCAGAAATCTTTTGATTGGATTGTGATTAATATGTTTCACCTGGTACAAATCCTTTTAACCCTAATTGAAGCTGTGAGTACCTTCTTATTTCTTAAAAACCATGTTGGAAGACATATTCCCTAGTCGTGAAAAAAACGTAACAGGATGTTTCAGAGAGTTTATTGATCTGCATTTAGCAAAGAAAACAACTAGGGACATTGTTGAAATTCCACAAACGTGAAAAGAAATGTGGTCAGGAAACAAAAACCATGAATGGCCATAATCAGAAATCACATAACGCTTAGTGAAGTTGCATCGTAAAAAAGAAAAAATCTACAGCAGAAATGACAGCTATGTTTATTAGTGACAGTAAGAGCTTGAGATTTTCTTAAGGACAGTTTGTAAACTTGGAAAATTGTTACATTTGTACTACATACAGTCCATTGCACGATACCAACTTGCTTTAGCTCACTTCCTGATGCTTTTTGGCAGAGAAACAGGGTTATGGATGGAATTTGGCCCCGATTACTTACATTGTACTTGTGTTCTGGTGACAAACTTCACATTGTTGTGCAGAGCAGAAAAACGTATAATGTCCAAGACCTGTCCAAGTTTGTGAAGTTGATCAACTCTCTTATCATCAATACAGGTCAAAAATGGACAAAAATAAATTTTGCGATGTTGCATAAGGTTTGCGAAACAATGCCTCGGTGAAAGTGCACCGTAATCAAAAATAGAGGCAGCCCAACCAAATATTATTGTGTGTGATTTTTTTTTTATAGTATACAAATTTGGACATGATCCATCCTGCTGTAAATATACTGAATTTTCAAAGCACTATGGGTTTCAAACTTGTTCATAATTTAGTATGGGAAAATCCCAGAATTACACTGCTAAAATCTGATACTGATGATAATACATAGTTACAATAAGTGCAAAACACATTGATAAACAGAAAATGCAACAGCAACTTAAAAAACATGACAGCAAAAATCTTAAGATAGTTTTATCAGTGACATTCTAGATATTTTGTCCAATTTGCTCGGCATTAATGCGAAAAAACCTGGGTTATTCATTAACTTTGCATTTAATTGCTTCGTAAACGTGCACTACTTTTACTTTATAATAGTCATACATTGTAGCCAATCCTGTTTTGTGTTCATGGTTCTGAATTTGACGATGTATTTTTAGTTTTGTAACATGCATAAAACATGCTAGTGTATAGCGTATGGATGATCTTGTACAGCAATATGCTTCTGTATACTGTATGTATTTTGGTTCTCCATAGTACTTTGCAATGTAACCATCACTAGTATTGTAGGTGCTGAAGGACAAGGTATCTGTAGCATAATTTAATGAGTGTCCTGAAAGCCTCGTTAGGATCTGCCAGGCTACTTAGCATTCAGCTGGGAGGCTACAATCAATTTTTCATGTTGATGTGGGAATATTTGTGTGGATGCAGCAAATATTTCCCATGCTGTTGAAAACAAAAAGGGGTGAGTGCGCCGGGCCGCGTATGAATGCAAGCGCAGAGGGATCTTTGAAGGTTCTCCTTCAAAGCGAAGCTAGCCTGCACGGGTGCGCCGGGGGATTTGTGTTATTAATTGAAGTTAATTTTCTGGGATATCAGTTTGCCAGGCACGTGGGGAAGATTGATGGCCCCTGCACATCTCCCCAGCGCTGGGAAATGACACTGTTCCTTCACAGACACACACACTTTTATCATCCCAAATCAAATTATAAACAGGGGGGCCGAGATCGCTGCAACCTGGCTGGGGGAGATCTGTGAAAGATTAATTATGCTGGCTGGGCAAAGACAGGATGGAAAAGAAAGAAAAAAAAAATAGCAAGGAGGGCAAGGGATGGGAATGTGTCAGCGTGTGTATGAATGTGTGCATGTGTGTGACAGAGAGTCAGAGAAGGTGGGGGGGGGGGGGGGGGGTGGGGGGGGGGGGGGGGGGGGGGGGGAGAGGGGGGGTTCATTGCTATGTAAAAGTGGGAAGTCAATTGGACAATGGGTAATTAGCGGAGGCTGTGTCTAGTCAAAGGCACCAAGGACACAGGCCTCTCTCGCTCTCTCGCAGTCTATGATGCACAGGGCCGCACTGTGAACCCTGCATTTAATTAGAGCACTTTGATACCCATAGGAGAGCAGTGCCCTGGGGCATCCTAAACACTGACTGACACCCGGCAGCCCTGGCCGCTCCCTGCACTCCAATTAGAGACGCACCAAGCTGGGAGGAGCGCCCTCCCCTTGGCACGTGTACACCACACACACCACCTCCCCCAACTATGCCAAACAAGCCCACGTCAAAATGGCATTTGGATTAAACGGTGTGCCGAGATGCCCTGAAGGACGGCGGGGGGGAGGGAGAGGGTTCTCACCTGAGCTAATCTAGGTGCTCGATGCTGTCATTATAATAAGCATTTTTCACTAAGATAGCGTCAGAATGGAAACACAAGGCCGCTTTCCGCCTTCTCCTGGCCGAGCCGGGGAGCCACGTGTAATATTAATGCCACAGCAGCTGAATAAATGATAACAATAGCAGAAGCTTTACTGCGTTACACTGGTGTATTTTTAATGCACGGGGACAGTCCTGACACCGCAGCATTTTCCGCTGTTCTTCTTACTCACGCAAACACGGCGCATGAATTATGCAGCGTGGAGCTCTGATGTGCGCGTTCACGTGTTTAGTAAACAAAGTGCTTCTTTTATGCCAACAAGATGTTACTTTGAATAATAGATATTTAATTCAGCATCGCTTGCCAAAGGGACAGAAAATGGATGTAATTTGTTATATTATTCACACACTCTCCTGTCAATCTCTGCAGAAACGCGAGGCACAAACAGAAGCTATCATTACCCGAACACGCACGATCGGACCGCGGCGCTCATGCCGAATGAAAGGGCGTGTTAATGAAAGCATCCTGAAGCCTTCACCCTATTGCTTTATGAAAGAGAGCGTCGCTTCTTCGAGGGCGAACGCACTGAAAATAGGGTAAATATCTAAACAAACAAAGACAATCCCATTGTGAGCTGCACAAACAGCTTGTCAGCCTTCATGATCCTATAAAGCTTTTCAAGAGCAAAAACAGTCCCATATGAAGCTGTCAAACAACTGAACACGCTCACGCTTTGGAGAGGATACCAGAGGAGAGATCACTGGCAGTAAGCCGAGGGAAGCTGTTGTTTACAGGGGATTCAGCAAGCCGTACTGTCTAGTTCCGTATACACTCTCTGATCAAAGATTTTCTTTATTGATAGAGACTGTCAAGTAAACACGCGAGGAAACGCCGACATCTCTGACAGGGCTCGGAGACGACTGACAGAACTGCAATTAATCGTCTTTTAATCAAGATCGTGATTTTTGGCGCTCTCGATTCATTCATCATCATTAGACGCAATACTGGTGAGCTTAAATAAAGTTGCATAACACAATACTGTTTATTTATTCTCTCGTGCAATAATTCCAGAACTCGAAATGCTTACCATCTGGATAGAATCCTGTCTCTCATTCGGATTCCTAAATTCTACATAATCATGCTTCAGTTGTAAGATACTGTAACATCTACAGTTTATTGGCATTTATTGCATTGTTTTTTTCATTTACAGAAATAGTGTCCAGTAGTCCGGTTTTGTTAGTATGTACTGCCCTGCGTTTTTTAGTCCTATGTATTTACTATTATGTGTGTACCAACGTATGTAATGTATTTTCAGTCTGTGCATATATTGTGTTGTGTATAAGTTGTCTTTTCTTGTGTATGCTATGCTGTGTATACGCTACATTGTGCTGTGGATTTAACAGAGATGTGATTTGAGAGATTTGGTGTGGAGATTCACCTATCACCACACTGACTCTGAAATCGATTTTTTAAAAACTATTTTTAAATTAATAATAAAGACAAACCGGTGATCAGAATTGACTGGTTTTTCAGTTTGATTGACCGTGACCGGTGATCACCCGATCAGCCTCAGATATAAACAATTCTGTACAGAGGCTTCCTATTGGCGCACCAGAATGCATTTTTATTGTGTTAAATTATCAAAAATTGGTAAAAGTCTATGATCTGCTTTTTTTCTCCAAACTGAATTAGTCTCAAACCCATACTTACACAAGTCTCAAAACACTGCAAGCACGAATTAGTCGAAAATTGCATGCGTTGTAATCCCCATGTGTCTGTGTTAGAAGCCACATGTGCCTGCATGCTCACAGCCACTCAACCTGTACACTCACTGTCAAGTTGAGTTTGAAGATTTTGGAAGATTTACTGTTTACTTATAATCCTACAGGTAGTGCACTCTGAACTATGTACAGTATACACCCATAATTTTCACCCTGTGTGGTAGGAGTTAATTATTTGCTGAATTTGTTTAGAAATAATAATTATGACAGATAACATAATTAAAAATGTGTCTTTATGTTTAATTTCATTTTAATTTGAGTCATATATTTGTAGGTAGTTTGTATTGTTAAATGCAGCGCTGGGTTTGTAAGTGAGGAAACTAATGTTATAATTAATGGACTACATTTAATTACTGATCAAAGTTTTTTTTTTATGTTTAAAATTGTAACAAAATCAGTATATTTATATTACCGTGATACTTATTGAATTGCAATTTGAATCTGATTGGCACCTAGGTATCGTGATAATATAGTACCGGGTGGCGACTATCTTCCCAGCCCTAGTATTTACTGTGTGGATTTTATTATACTGTATATTTTTAGCACTGTGTAGTTTAGTTGCTCAGTTCTGTATTTACTGTGCTGTACACATACACAGATCTGTTCATTTATCGTCATGTGTATTTATTGTCCGGTGTATTATAACGTTATAACGTTATTTTTTGTAAAGAGTTGTGTAGTTACTCTGCTGTGTATTTATTTTGCTGTCTTTGGGACACATCTCACATTTTTGTGTATCTGCACTTTACAGTATGTACTCCCATAAACCAGGCCATTGCATTGTGTGCTGCTCTTGACAAGATATAAGAGTAATTTATTCTCAATGGAGTCATACTGCATCTGTCAGATTTTGATTCATATACAGGAAGAAATGTAGGCTATATACTCGCTATAAAAGAGAGGACATTTGCTAAAATGTGAACAAAGTACAAATAGAATATCTGGCAACCAAATTGGATTAATAATAAATAAATACATTAATATTTAGCAAAATAGGTTTACTCCCTATTATAGCTGGACTCATAACACTCCCTGTTAAGGAGGCATAATCAGCAAACAGTAAATTGATGAATTTGAATTGAGGCCATGACTTTTTAGGCGTAACATGATTTATCCTACTAATTGCGCCAATTATTTAAAAAGCCCTACATTACCAGAGCAATGTGTTATACTCGTGTGCCGCTGCTTTACACCACAGTGGTTGTTGAATCCTGCATTCGGACTGGTCAGGAGGTGTTGATTAGCTTTCCGTAGCGGTAGCTAAATCACAGGTTTATATTAATGTGCTCCTGTTGGTTTCTATAGTAACAACTGATTTCTATACAGCACATGCTCATAATGAACCCGTTTAAAAATCACAAGGTAAAGTTTTCTGTGAGAAGATTATTTCACATTTTTGGAAGACACTTCCAGTGTTAGTGGTTTGTAACAGTTAAGACTGTATTTTTTCCCCCGATTTTTTTGTCTTATTAACTTTACGAAAGAGAAAAACAAAGTGGCTGGTAGGGGAAACCTTTTTTGTAGCTACTACAGTCTAAAGAAGCATAAGTACTTAAGTTGTATGTCTTTCTTCATTGAATAAAAAAATTGTTCATGTTGGAGATTTTCCGTGGTAAAATCAGTGTTGTATCATGTCGGGCCACATCACACCACCCCATCCATCAATGATCATTTATCTATAACAGCACAGCATGGACTGTCAGGCTTTATTCCTGACTTAACAAGTTACTGAAAGTAATGATTGAAAAAGCAAGACTCTTTCATTCTTCTCACATGTGTCAGTCTTAATAAATGATGATTGTTCCAGCCAGGGTTTACCAGGTGTTGTCTGTTATATAACTTAACAGCCATTTGTAAGTAGAAACATGGTTCTTCAAGTTCCTCCATCAGTGCACCGAGCATTTATTTCAGGCCTACGGGAGAAATGTCGAAGACACAATAATTGTTATGATTTGCTTTGGTCACAGTCAGATGGGGTAATCAAGGATTGGGGTCTGTGGAAATCAACAATCTCCCTCTCGTGCTATTCTACATAAAGTCAATTTGATGACAGAATGAAAGATGCTACGGTGAGTTAACTGGCACTGCAGTGTTTAAGTACAAGTGAGTATTGTGCATATGCTACAGGTGAGACACACAAAAGCAAAGGAAGTCACATTTTGTCACAAGGCATGTCTTTAACGTGCTGTAAGATACATCATATATTACATTTTTTCCGTAAAGTCACTTCCATTTGTAAAAGAAAAAACATGGAAATATTAGACATTAGAAGATTAGAAAACCGACCCAAACATGGACGTATTTGCAGAAACATATCATTTTGAACAGTAATGCATTTCGATAACACGCTCTTCGCAGCATATTTTAGTAAGCCTTCAATTACGTGTTCATTATTCCTTAGTGTATAGAATGAGTCAAAGCAAAGCCCCAATCGCCAATACAGAGGGAAAAAAAATCAGGACTTCATCATCATCTCAGCCATAGAGCCATTGAGCAAACCTCTGACACCGTTCTATATCTACACACCAGCTGCAAGTCATTACCATTTGTTACAGATTCTGTATATCAACAAGGAAAACATTAAATAAAGAGTTCCATATGTTAAAAATGGCATTTGTGTGTTGGACGTTAAATGGTTTTGGGTAATTTAACATGATCCGTTTGGAGAAAGAGTTTAGGCTCCTTCCAGAACATTCTATCCCTTCAGCCTTGAAAAGAAATTGGGGGATTGGATGGAAAACACACTGACACACACCCACAGACACAAAGCAGTACAATAACATTTACACTTGGAATCATAGCCACAGCATAATGTTCTACAGCAGTGGCGCTCAAAACGTCCGCAGCCAGGAACCCATTTGGCTATTAAGAAAAACTTTTTTTTTAAAAATTGAATATACTATATATATATTATATAAAGGACACCACCCAAATATTGAACTGATAACTTAATAGTGCATAAATATATTAGGAATGTTTATCTGACCCATAAAGGCAAAAAAATTACACAAATATGTCTAAGTTGACGTTATTTAATTATTTTTTGTCCTGAGCTCACGACACTGAGTTTTGGATTAAACCACTGAGACATGTAATAATTTATCATAAGAATAAGAATTTATCAATTGTATTTAATAATGCAGAGTTGCCATTTCTGTAACAAACTATGAGAACCACTACCCTACAGAGATGGACAGGATCTCTGACTCCCCCTCTCTCTCACACACACATTCTCTCTCTCTCTCTCTCTCTCTCTCTCCCCATCTCTTCAAACGAGAAGAAGAGGACCTGTTGCATTCTGGCTCGTGATCTTCGCTGAAATCCAGCATAGCCTATTAAGGCGAAATGCCAACCGCGCAAAACAAACAAGGCCGTCCTCGTGCAGCGACACGGTGCTACATTAAGGCCTCAGACTCTGACAGTTCGCCGCTAAACTGTTGTAAACACCTCTCACCCGAGTGAAGCAAGCTAACAGCAATCTGTGAGTAAATTAATGAGGGGCCTCCCGCCACCCCTGCCTGGCACTGTGCCAACCCTGCAACAAGCGAGCATGGCAAAAAAAAAAAAATCCTCCCATGTAGCACCAGTATCAGTGGAGCATAACAGCAGAGACTGGCTATAGATTCCAGATTTGTGGGAATGACTGTGGAGTGTATATCTTTAAACCTGACAGCAGTTCAAAGCGCCAGCATGAGCAGGCCGAGTTCTAACCACACTCACACTCACACCCACACACACACACACACACACAGAGCTTTTGGTTGAGCTCATTTACAAAGTGGTCTGTGTGAAGAACCCCAGCCCCCTTCCCACCCCCTTTCTTCACTTCAAAGCAACTTTATTAGAGAAAAGATTAGACCACACTTAACCCATAATGAGCCATAAGGAGAAGCCCAATAGAAGCTTTCTTAACACCACCTTTAATTTGATAGTTTCAGTATGACTCGTCAGGAGGGGACAGCTCACTCGCTGTGCCTTTTTGAAACACAACAGCAACCTTCCCCATTTTCACCACAACTTCTTCTGCTACCACCTTTTTTTTCTTCCCTTTCCCTTTTTCCCGCCCTCTCTCTTTCGCTTTTTTTTTTGTTGCAAAATAGGCCAAGGTAACTTGCAAGGGGGGTCTCCCCAGGGAATTGTGTGATATTTAACTACAGCTACAGTGACATTTACTAATTTTATATGTGCAGAATTTATGTCAGATTCCTATTCAGAGATTTGCAGAGAGGGGAGCAAAGGTGGCCGCTCTCTGTCCACTGTGTATACAGTGGTATTAAGTGAACTATTCACAACACGTCCTGTGACATGTGCGTCGCTATTTTGTCTATAACCGCCGCACTTTTTCCCCCCTCGCGCCACAATTAAAGTGAAACCTTAGCATTTGGAGATCTGAGCAAGGGGCAATTTATTGTATGAAAGCCACTGCTAGAGGTATGTGCTTTTGAGGTGTACGCGAATGTAAAAGAAAGAGGATATTTCACTGCGTCTATATTTCGAGGGCAACTAGATAATGTCAGAAGGTGCGTGCCATTGTGTGTGTGTGGCGTTTATGGGGAAATTCCCTGTTAGTAAGCAACTCAGGAGAGCTTTGGGAAAAGGGGAAGCTTATAGTGCGAGTTAAGCCGATTGACCCGAGGGACTGGAGAGCAAGTTGTTCCTTTTTCCCTGTTGTGCCAATCTAAGCTCCTTATTGATACCCAGGTGCTGATACCACCCACACCTTAGGCTCATCCCTCTGTCAAAGCAGAGGAAAAGACGAAATCTCTGGCCTCTATTCTGCAGCTAATGCCAGATCCCCTCGGGGGGAGATTCCTGTATGCTGACTGCATAAAATAATTAAGCAGGCACGGCTGTTAATCAAGTTCCAGAACATATGCAAAAAAAAAAAAGTATTTCTTCTTTTTCCCCCCCACCATTGCTGGCGCATATATCTCGTAAACCCGCTAGTGTGCACCGTCGCCAACTTCTTTGCAAAAAACCGAGGGTGAGTGATTGATCACGAAAGTGCTTTTTTAATTTTGTGTTTAGTCTACAGGAGGGGAGATTATTACCCACGACGCTGGAGAGCAAAATGGCTCCCGACTTCAAATAAATCCCATCTGAGCCAAAGAGATTGCAGTCCATGTAATGGTGTTGGTCAAATAAACTCCGCTCTTTTTTTTTTTTTTCTTCTCCCAGAGATTCCTACGGTAGATATGCAATTGTCAGGCATAACTGTGAACATCTGTCGGGCACTGGTGTCTCACTTAAACGCTGTCCTAACAATTACAACACGTTTAAACAAACAGACGGTGAGATAGAGGTGCTGCGGAAAATCGGAGGCGAACACGGAAGACAGAGGTGTAGAAGTTTAATGTAACATTTCAGCCGACACGTTACTTGAATTAACAAAAGAGTTGCAGACAATGCCGTGGAGAGAAGACGTGATAAAGTCACAGTGACAACAAGCCAGGGCCCCGTCAGTTGAGGATGCTTATAACACTTTGCAACTTGCAGAGGCTCTAAAATATGGGGTGTTAATGCAGGTCCTGACACGTCTGCATGTTTCTGTTCCTCCCCCGATAACAAATAGAAGTGAGTCAAGGGGTTAAACTAAGCATGTAATTACAGCTTCACAGAAATACATTCTACTCACCTCTCTCCAGAACTAATTAATGTTACTTCACTTATTTTGGGCAACAGTGCTGTACAGCGCTGCGTCTGTCTCTTGGGTGCCTGTGTCTATAATTCAAATCATCAGCAGCGGAGATGCTCGAATAGACGCTGTTTGCTCATGTAGAGCGTGTGGAGGCACTGTGTTTCAGCTTCATTCACTAGCAAAATAACAAAAAAAAAAAAAAAAGACGTGGAGAAAGTTTATCTTGTGACTAGAAGATACTAAGATATTGATATTTTATACCACAGAACTGTTGAATTTTTCAATCAGGAGGTGTTGTTTAATTAAGCAAGGCTCTGACAGAACATCTCTGGCTGGAATTCGAATGATAGGTTAATATTAACATGCTCGTCCTGATAGATTATTGTTTCTATAGTAACGACTCATATGCAGTGACCTGTATGACTGATATAATATTAGCCTAATAACAAATGGATAAAAAAAAAAGTGTTGCTTTCATTGATATGAAGTTGTGTGTGAGGAGCTGTTCGTTTTATCGGTTTTGGAAGGAGTCTCTAGTGTCGGTGCTGCACTTGGTTTACACTTCAAGAGATGTCAAGGCCTTTGCACTTTCTCACTGGCGTATTAACCTAAATAGAATATGAATAAGATGAAGAACTGATTATAATAATTCTATATCATTCTATAATGATGTAATACTGTATAAATTATAGCAGGCAAATAAATAAGGAGAAGAAGGAGCCTATACTTGTCACACATACACTGATCAGCCTGGACACACCGGGACATTGTCGGGACACAGATGCTTTGGGTGCTGTGGGTTGAGGGATGGGCCTCCATGGACTGGACTTATTTGTTCAGTGCATCCCATAAATACTTGATCAGATTGAGATCTCGGCAATTTGGAGGCCAGATAAACAACGCCAACCTTAGAAGTCCCTTATGCGGGAGGCTGCGTTGCACCGGGTGTTGACAGCACTGATTTTTTTCATCAATTTGTTCTACATTGACTTTACTATGGAATCAGATCAGGCAGGCTGGTCTTTGAACCCCATAGGCAGAGATGAGTCTTGGATTTCTATGATCCTATCAGATGTTTACTGGTATATACTGTAACTGATAATCAGTGTTCTTCAATTCACCTGGCGGTGGTGCTAGTGTGGTGGCTGATTGGTGTCCATTACAGCACAGTGAAATTCTTTGTATAAGAGAAATGCAAACCCTGTTATAGGAAAAAAATTGTACTTCAGTATGGAAACAGTAATTCCCCTAAACCAAATAAACCAATTTTCATTATTTTTCTAAAAATAGCACTACTATGTTTTATTTCTTATGTAATTGTTCAATCGTGTTGAACAGGAGTAACATACAGTACTGTTTACCTTAATAACTTGTGATATATATTATGTATTGTGGCATTGTCCTTAAAACAGGCTGAATCTCAAAGGTCTCACAGCACCACAAACTCTGGTTTGTTTTGTTTTAAATATGGGACTTTTTTTGTTAAAATCCTGGTACGCAACCTACATATATACACACTATCACTTGCATGATAGCTACAATCTCCAGCTAGGTGGAAGTTCACAGTGTGATTGTGCAATTCCAGTGCATTTCAATGCATTTTATTCTTTAATCATGATGTGCAGGTTCTCATTTTCCACACCACATGTAAACTGCAAACCTTGTTAAAATGGAAGCTTAACTCTGGTGTGTGACGTGTGTCAAGAAAAACGCAGCAGGAACATGACCGGTGTGTCAAAGACTCAGATGTAGACTAACAAACCACATGAAAGCTTGGAGCGAGCGGCTGAACTGTTAGCACTTTAAACGGAATTTAGGGATATTTTAACCTTTCTTTGAATATTTTAATCGTTCAAAATGAAATATTTTAATGAATAGTTTATGTCTAATTAACTCTGTCAGCTTTCAAACACAGGCAGTTTAGTGTTTAGTTCACTTCACTTTGTGTTAAAACCCATAATATACTGTAAACACTACACCAGGTGAGTTCAAATAAAATATTTGTGGTTATAAGCGCACTGAACTGCGTATAGATGATGCATCGATTCTGATCTGAAAGCACTGAAAAAGCACATAATTCTCTGTCAGGCTGTTGAAGCCTCATGAGAGTCTGATGAAGACGCCATGATTATCGTCACAACAAGAAATCTAAACAGAATTAAACACCTTTATGTTGTATATCCTATTGTTCACAAGATGACATTCTTTCTAATCCGAGCATCGAAAAACTCTGTGTATAATTAACAGAAGTGTATGAAGAAGCACACTGCCTTGTCTCCTGCTGCACCACAAGAACGCAGAGCCTCTGAGCCCCTTTCATCCTGGCGGGCCCATTGCACAGAGCACCCATTCTTAAAACATGAGTCCGGCATCAACCAACAAAGCAATCAATAAAACATGCAGGGTCCGGTGTTCAAAGCCAGGGTAAATGCAGCTGCCATGGAGGAGAGGCCAGAAGACGTGTGTGTTTTGTCAGATGGGCTCAGAGGTAATGAGACGCACAACACCGGCCACAGCGGGAAGAACAGGACTTCAGCTAACTACTACTGCCTGTCATACTGAGAGCTGCTGGAAGAGAGAAAGAGAAGGAGAGAGAGAGAAATGGGGGCAAAGGCAGAATAGATAGATATATAGATTACAGTTTTGAGAAATTACAGTTATAAGAGTAAAAACTCCC
Source organism: Clarias fuscus (assembly GCA_030347435.1). Taxonomy (NCBI): domain Eukaryota; kingdom Metazoa; phylum Chordata; class Actinopteri; order Siluriformes; family Clariidae; genus Clarias; species Clarias fuscus. The sequence goes on along the minus strand of CM059224.1, from coordinate 17,045,916 downwards.
TTCATTTCTCTATATAATCCCCTGCTACACTAATGCACTTATCCAAGTGTTTCTCTAGTGCCAGTCAAGTTTCTCCATATGGCGGAGCCAGGATCGGTCTTCCTTCTTCACGTCTGATACGCTGGCCTCCCAGGAACTCCTTCAACATATTGAAATAGCTCTCAGTACAGAGTTCCTGTAATGTGCAAGTGTTGTATGTGAAAGATTTCTGTAGTTCCCACAGACAGATGCGTCTCCTCCGCAAGTTGCCGTCAACCATAATGTTCATGGAAACGACTGCAGTGAGATTCAAGCCACCTCGGCCAGGATCGACAGTCACGAAACGTTTGCACCATTTAAATGTTTTACTGAGGATAAAAGTCTCATCACTGTACTGTCTTTGAAATCTTCTGTAAATGTCATTTTGCTTTATGGCTTCATTCAAGAGAAAGTTCATCACGGTCCCGGTTTGACTTGAACGCCCCTCATAGATAGACAGATAGATACTGTAGAAGATGAAAGATGAGCAACATTTATGAATAAGATCCAGGGTATGAAGACGCACATGGAGGTGTAAAGAAGAAAAGAAAAATGTCAGACAGATGGTTTCAGGTCATGTGGGTCCAGAGGCCCAGCGTTAAAAGTTTTAGCACAATCAAAGTCTGCACTCACAACGCAGTGACTGATCTTGTGGGAACTGCTTTTACACTGCACAAGTGCAGTATTGTTCCTGACATGGGCTTACCCCTCTGAGAAGAAAGAGATGCAATTTTCATAGCCCCGTGTGAGAGTATCTGTTTGTTATGGTTATTCACGAGGAGTCTCTCTCAGGTGAAAAACAGCTTTAATTGGGTCCAGAGGATAACTCATGCTACCTCCTTCAACACGTGTAATTGGAATTAAGCTGAGACATCCTCTGTTCGGAGCAATCACCGTGGTGCGAATCAAACTCGCAATTCTGTCACACAGCACACCCCAAATTAACAAGGAAGTACAAAACAAATGCTAAACGCTATCTCGCCAACAGAATCAAAAGCGGAGGAATGGAAGTTTTTAATAAAGGAGCGGGATGGCAGGCGCGGTGCTGCGTCAGTGAAGGAGGAGGTTAATTGGGATGCAGAGTGGAGTCCTCTGTTGAGCAAACACGTTCTTTGAAGGTGACTACGGAGAAGTGTGTTGCCTGGTGATTGCCCTTGCTCATCATTTATCATAATTACGCCGAGCAAAAATTAGCGCTGGCCCTGTTCGAATCTCCATCATGTCCGCTTTCATCGGACACGCGCTCCTCATCATCAGCCAGCGGATCAACTGTCAATCATCTTCTCTTCTCCACTATTGCCTTCAATTCCCAACTCCCCAAAAGAGAACGAGAGAGAGAGAGAGAGAGAGAGAGAGAGAGAGAATGTGCTCTGCATCATATCTTTCAATGGAAGAACTGGAGTAAATGATTCGATAAATAAACAAACTATCATATTCAATCATATGTTATATTTACAGTGTATATTTGGGATCATGGATCTGTTGAAGCTAGGGGGTACATAAATCATAAATTAGGCCAAGTTAAAGGTCTGATCTGCAAGCCACTCTCATGTTTTGGTTGTTTGGAAACATAAGCCGAAAAAGTGTATATGATAATTACCAAGGTAGAGCATACACACACACACACACACACACACACACACACACACACACACACACACACACACACACACACACACACCCACACACACACACATAGCTTCACACAGCTACACACAGCTACACACACGCACACACACCTACACACACACGCACACACGCGCACACACACGCGCACACACACACACACACACACACACACACACACACACACACACACACACACACACACACACACACGAAAGGTTTCGGCTATGAGGTTTAACGCTCTATCCTCGCGCTGCATGTTAAAGCTATTATTCGAGTCTGGCTATCATCTTTATTTTCTCTCGACAAACCGCAAAGTGACTTCATGTTGTGTGAGAGCGGGAGTCAAATGACAGCTTCAGCCTGAACCTTTTTTTCTTGGCTACGTCAGAGTTTCCACATACATCTGTGTTCCTGATTCTGAAAAGGTCATCTGTCATATGTGCACAATACAAAGGAATAAAAAGAAAAGAAAGAGAAACAATCTACCAGCTTGGCTGATGTGTGTAGTGCAGCAGGCGGTGGAGTGAGGCATGTGCTACAACGCATGGTGTGCATCATGTTTTAAAGAGAGCTACTGTACATAGTAAATGAAAATGTTTGTTTAGTATTAGAGCAATAATGTTACAATACAATGTTTTTTTTTTTTTAGCTTTTCTGGCTGAAAAAGCAGACTTACTGATGGGCAACGACACATAAGATCTGTTAGGCACCTTGGGTACTCACTTGTCCCCCTTTCTAATCTTGTTATTCGCTTGTGAGAAATAAGCCCCGGTCAGATCTATCAGCCTAATATAGCTGTAAAATAAATAAATAAATAAAAGAGTTGTTTGTCTGAGCTCCCTTCAGCTATCCAGCCTTAATGCCTCGTTGTGTTCAGACACAGAGCTAATACAGCATCTTAAGGTCCAGGCACAGATACAGTCTCTGACAGAGTGTTACTAATACACAGCTCAAGTGTCGGGTGGCGTGCTACATGACAGCATCGTGACTATCTCGGCTATATCACCGAGCCATTCAGTGAGTGTCAGCCGCAATCTGTTTCCTGGCACTGCTGTGTGATGTATGACCCGGTTCACACAACCGTGTCAAAAACAGACAACATCTAAATCTCTCATATGTGAGCAGACAGATGCTGTAGAGACGGGGATAAAGCCATTGTGTCTGATAAGCCCTTACAGAAACCCCTCAATGTGACGCATTAGGGTTCTTACATTTAGCCAGTGTCAAAAGCTGTGTGTCTGTACATACAAACAAGCAGTACCTGGCGTACATGCCTATGGTTTAACAGGATGCTGACATGTGTTTTTCCAGGGTTTCCTGACTGCACACACACTTGTAAGTCATGTTCAATATCGGTGCTGGAGAAAGCCAAACATGAGGCCCATCACATTCCAATTTGTTGCCCACTGAAAAATTGAAGTGTTATGAAATACTAATCAAGCTGCTTGTTTACACAGTGCTGATCTTTGACTCGTGTGTGTGTGTGTGTGTTCTTCTCGCCAAGCCCTATGTCCCTGCGTGTGTTTGTGGCAACGTGTTCAAACACTTGTGCTAGGAACAGACATTAGCTATTACATGCAGCTTTGCAGCTGGAGTCCCCATGTGTTTAGCCCAAAATGTACCCCCCCCCCCCCACACACACACACACCCATATACACACATATAATACACACCTTTCCTGCAGAGGTCAGTAAAGTAACAGTAGAGATCAAGCACTGTCTTAAAACTTAGCACCTCTCTAAAATTGTAAAACAGCTTTCTGAGGATGTGTAACCAACAAACTGGCTGTAGGAGCAGATGTGCCAACTTGTTTACGAACAAGAAAACTCCAGCAGGCAGGAAAAAAACTCCAAATCAAAACAGTATTTAATACAAAAAAACTCTGGTCTATACCCAGAGCATTTTCTTCATACTGCATCTGTTCCAAGGGCATTGTTGTCTCAGTGGTAGGTTTCTTACCTGCCATGCGTGCCATGGTGTTTATCAGAAGCCCACAAAAACTCTGGGCTACTGGATGCAATGCCGGTCCCAAGCCCGGATAAAATGGGAGGGTTGTGAAAGGAAAACCTATGGCAACTTGTTGTGTGGATCGGCTGGTCTGCTGTGGCGACCTCTCAATGGGAGCATCCGAAAGACCAACAACTGTACCTGTTTCAAGCAAAAAAAAATAAAAATCAGCTAGTCAAATGTTTGGTGAATTAGCTCCAAAATTTTTCTACCAACAAAAGAGGCATAGGATGTTTTTCATTTGCTCCCAAAATCCAAGCTCCCAAATTCATAGATCAAAGTTCAGCTAGGTAAAAGTCTCCACAAAATAAATATAATCACTACCTTTGTTCTTTCTTTCTTTCCTTTTTTTTTACCGGGTAAATATTTTCTTACATTTTCTGACCACTGCCTTCTCTTGAATCTCCTGTAACTTGAGTGGTTGAAAGCTTTGGAAAATGGTGGGTAATATATTTGAGGTACTGACATATATAGTCCATGTGACCATAGTTATTTAGTGAAATAGTTCAAATTTATCTATATAGCTGCCATAAAACACTCTTTCCAAATTGTAGAATTTAATCCAATATCTATGCATGGAACAAAAGTGGCCAAGCAACTGAACCCAGGGGAACACCACTCATATTAGTCCACATTAGCAAACTAGTTTGTATCATGTAACTAATACGCCTCCATGAGCAAGCGTTGAATATTAGCCAGTTAATATTAGCCATTAGCCATTAGCCTAATGTGATTCGTGATAGCTACTAAGCCAAAAAATAAGTACCTTGGGTAATCACAGCCATGCTAATATTCAGTCTAACTACTTGTTAAAAAAAAAAAAAAAAAAAAAAAAACACACACATATTCTATCCACTCAATAAAACAACAGAGGAAGCAGAAACAGTCTCTGATTAGCTGGAATTATAATGATGTCACAATTCGAATGAGTTCAGTGATATTGAGTGCACAAGAAAGATTTTGAGCACGTGTGTGAGAGAATGCAAAAATGCAAAAATCTGACAAAAAAAAAAAACAAGAGTTGTTTGCTCCAGATCATTTTTCAGAACATTATATTTACAATCAGAATAGAAGATGCAAACATTATTATTATTATGAGGGGCGTTCAAGTCAAACAGGGATTTTGATTGTGCAGAATAACAGAACACAGCTATGAGAACGAGTTAACATGAACGGCGGGAGTGTGCCCCGAGCCACCTCGACTGGGATCGTCATTCATGAACGCAGGGCCTTCTTTAAAACGTTTGTGCCATTGAGATGCTTTATTGAATCTAAGAGTAACATCACTGTATTTTGCTTAAAGTGTTCTGTAAATGTCAGATGTACGACTTCATTCATGAGAAACTGAGCATCACAAGTCCCTTTTTGACTTGAACGTTATATAATTTATAGACACTTTGATGCACTAAATTTCTTGATACATAAAGTAAATTTATTTTTGGTAATAATTTTGTCCTGAGGCTATGCAAGTGTGTTTATTCTCCAAAATATAGTGTGCTACATTTGCTCTCTCTCTCTCTATTTATCCCACTTGGCTCTGTGCCACAATGACGGCACTGTGTAAAAAGCTGATATTATCTGCTCCAGCTGAAGGCAGTCGTGCTGTTTCTTTTGTTAATTAATTTCATACCTGTCTCCATGCAGGGCTCTAGAATCTTAACAGTTTGTGAGAGTGAATCTAGACCACAAAGTAAGAAAAGGAGCTGTGTTGACTTCATGCAAAAGTCATTGTATTTTTTTGCTCTTTATTTATCTCTTCTCTCACTGTCTATCCTGTCTCTCTCGCTCTTCTTTTAATTGTGAGCTGTAAAGTGGAAAGGCTGCACCACCCCATAGTGCTTCTGAAGCGGAGTGTTTGTGAGACTTTGGGTAAAGTGTGTGTTTGCGGATGGGTGACAGACAGAAGACTGAGTCCCCAAGGTGCTCTCCAAGGAGCAATAGATAAAGATTCCCTTGGGAAATTTTTCTCATTAGTTCTCAGACTCAGTTCGGTAACTCAGTGGTGTCAGGTTACCATTTGTCATGCGATCGAAAAAAAAAAAGGAGTCGTTTCTTCATGCTTTGGTTCTTTTATTTGGTTATGTCACTTCAGTGGAAAAATTATAAGCCTGGCTTGCACTCAAACAAAGGCCTGATGCAGAGTTTACATTGAGCCTGGTTAATGAAGGATAGCGAACTCGGTGTGTGATGCTTATCAGGCTGTGCTCATGATAAGGCTGTCTGTAATGATTAAATATGAGCTGTTTCCATACGCATGATCTTCACACACTTTCTCGCCATTCCAGACTACAGAAGATTTTATTTCTCACTAGACCGTGCCTGCATCCATAATTTTTTCTGAAGCTGTGCAATTGCAAGGGCACAAAACTAAGATTTAAAGGGTGCAGTATTGACTGAATTTGAATTCTTTCCCGATTATGACTCACAAATACACAAGGTAAATCCAAAACAACACTCCTGTTGCAGATATCAACTACAGTACACAACATGCTGGAGCAGACAAAAAGCCCAGTTTAAATGGTGTGTCTAGACAGAGTCTTTAAAAATCAAGCTTCTCCTTTGTGACACTATGTACATGAAGACATATAAAGACACATCTGCAGATGCTTGTTCAGAAGAAAATATTTGCTCAGGTATATTTGAACCAGAAGAGCGAGCGGCTTATAAAGTGTGTCTAATGCTTTCTGAATTCTGCATGGCAATCGATATTAGTCCTGATCCTCAGCTCCGAAAATAACGAGTCATTAAAAAATCATGGCGTCTATTTCCAGGATGATGATAAAAATGATACCTCAAGCCTCTGTAGAGGAATTTCTTTCTCTAGACTTAGTAGCTACTGTCTTGGCATAAATCTGAGAGTGAAATAAACTCATAGATCCTTACTTGTACCATACTTCTTGTAATGGTACCACACTTGTTCTGCGTTCAGAGCTCTTCTAGTTATGAGAGATTGCGTGTGCAACGGTATCAAGAGTGCTATGAAGAAAATCCTAGAAGAAGGAGACAGAAAAACAGGAAGCTTACTCTCAGAGCATGTTGGTGGACATATTTTAGCTAATGAGGCAAAAGTCCAGTGTGAGTGCTACTTAATGATAAGAAGTTCCTCCACTGAAAAGAGACCACGGTCCTGTCCCCTTGCGTTCCACTGGCTGAGGAAAATGAGGTAAATTAACTTTTAGAACTTTCCAAGAAGGCAGTAAAATTGATGTATTCTGCAACAAGACAACAATCTTAAATATGAAGCATGCACAACAGTTATTTGTCAATGTGAGTCGATTCGATCTTTGTGCTTTAAAACTTTCAGTTTGATTGAATTCAATGGCGCTAAAATTGCCGTATGATTTGTGTCAAGCAGCTATATATATTATAGCTTTTGAAGTATTAAAATCTCTAATAAGTATACAATAACATTGTTTATAAACATATATAAGTATATAATAAACAAATGTCCTGCAAAATACGTGGGTTAAGACATCGGACTACGGTTCGGAAGATCCCAGGTTCAAACCCCACAACCACCAAGTTGCCACTGTTGGGCCCTTGAGCAAGACCCTTGACCTTCAACTGCTCAAATGTATAATGAGATAAAAATGCAAGTCGCTTTGGATAAGAGCATCGGCCAAATGCCTAGATGAAAAAGCAATAATCTTCTTCTGCCAGTCATCTGCTCCATACTCTACTTTATAAGGTGGCGGTATTGCACTAAACACACAAACATTTTCAAAAGGCAAAGTGGTACTCTCCCAAAACAGGAGTATTTACAGAAAATGGAAGTATTTAAACGCTGTGGCTGTGGTTTTAAGGAATTTGTCACTTTTATACAATTTAATGTTTGTAAATAATTTGTTTGAAATAAAAAAGCTTAATGATTTTTTTTTTATGTGAGGAGAATATTTTGCTATGATCCTTTCACACTTCTTTGGAGGGCACTATGACAAGAATGAACTACGATTTCATATAACATATTGAAATACTACAGAAAAGTGCAGAAAAGTATAGTTTACCATGTGGTTCCCATATGACTGTAGCAAAACATGGTTGTAGACATTAGCACTTTTGTATGTGGGGATTAATCCTTCAGGTCACATGGCATGGAAAGTGCAGCCCTGTTGCATAAAGGTTACATGTAGATTGCTATAAGTGCAAACTCATATTTAAGAAAACACACGAGTCCTGATGAATTAATGATACTTCATTCATCATCTGACCTTGGAGAAAGATGAAGCCCCATGCTGTTTAGACACTCTACTTTCCCTCATATTCCCTTTCTTATTGATATTATTTAAAGGTGTAAAAAATTGCGTGGCTAGCCACTCTTATTTCACAAAATGCCTAGAGATGCACAAAGATGGGGCGACGAGGCTGGCCAGAAGAATGAGCCAACTCAAATGAACACTTGAGTTATTGAGAACAGAAGAAGGGCCCCTGTGCCGTGTGGTAACTCAAGGCCACACAGCACCATGCTGAAATAACACTGGCGATTAAAACTAGCCATTGTTGGTTTTCTTGCCCAGAGTTTAGCATACCCATGTCAATATTTGGACTGGGCCGAGCCGCAGGCCTCCCATTGCAAGCGGATGTGACCTTCCATTTTCTGCTGCTGTGCACATCAAAAGCAGCTGAGGAACACAATCATATAAGCTGCTAGGGCTGTGAAGCTTCCTTGTTCATATAATACAATATAAGTGTGAAATAGTTAAGTAAGAATTATTCGTACACATCAGTTCACTATTGATTGGATACGATTTAGATTAGTGCGGATGAGATTTGATTCATGTCTGATCCATTACAAATCTGTTTAGTGCGTATTGGTGTATTTTTAGTTTTGCGTGTTTTTACTGATTTTATTACGTCTGAGAATTGCTATTATGACAATTACAACAATCAGAAAGAGACTCAACTTTCACTTAAACATTGCTAGCTTGGTATTGTGTATCTGTGTTAGCATATCTGTCTATACCATTATACCATGATTTTCCTTCATAGTACTGTATATACCAAGGCTTGTTGAGGTGTAGCATGTAAAGCATATAGCATTTGTTTATTTTTTTGTTGTTGTTGTTGCTAAGCCAGGAACAAACTGCCTATTTCATGGCATCCCAGAAACTTAAATAGCTCAAACATTTAGAGATGGCTTGGAGCGATGTCAGGACTGTACGAGGGATGTGGCAATAACTTCCAGCCAAGTTCCTGTACCGCGCAAGTGGTGTTCGTCGTTATGTGTTAAGTTTTTCTGAAAGTTATCTGTTGATTTTCAAGGATCTGGCATTCCACTCACTGAATATTTAATGTAACAACTGCAGTGGGCTCAGAGCCACCTTGGCCAGGACTGTCATTCATGGACGTAAAGGTTTTACTTCATCATCGTCTTCTGTAAATTTCAGTTTTATGCCTACATTAACACAAAAATCATCCCAATTCCTGGTTTGACTTGAACACCACTTGTACTTATCTCTCTCTCTCTCTCTCTCTCTCTCAGGTTTGCAAACCATGAGGTGTGCGCTGATCATCAATGGCAATAAAGTTTTTTTTAAAACAGGCATGTAAATAGGTGAGGACGTTACTATTGGACCTATCGTCCCATACAAATAGTGTTTTTTTCCATTACACCCCAGTAAGTTGCCCTAAGGCACGGTACCCCTAATGGTTCCAATAATAAATAATAACCACCCACTTCTTTAAAAGTGCCAAGAACATTGTCCATTTTTACATTAGTCATTTCAACCTACAGCTCAGAAGCAAAAAAAAAAAAACACTTCTTCTCATAAAAGCTAAAGTTAAAAGTTGATATATATATAATTGGCTTTATAATCAGGGCCAAGTTCAGAAATTCATAAATCAAGTAGTGACAACCTTCAGAGCCGCAAATATGGATACTGATTATATCAACTATATTTGAGATTCCTCACTTTATTAGAAGCACTGTCTTCTGAATTTGAACAATAATTATGTACGCAGATTCTGCTAAAACATTCCACAAATGAAGGAGTAAGTAATGAAGCTACGATAATGTACTCCGTTCTCAGAACCATCCTCCTAATACACTACCTAACATCACCAATTAAGACTAAGTGAAATGAAGTTTCTCCGGAAAATGCACTAGCCGTAAATGCTCTTTATAGTGCATGGAAATAAAAGACTCCATTATGGTGGGCAGATTCTTTATAGAGGAAAATGAACGCCTCTCGTATGTGTGCCACAGTAAATGGGCTAGGGGTGTCGAGGATCCTCTAGATATCCGACTGTCCTTGCAGCCACGCATGGTGCTCACAGAAACAATCGGTCTTCCTTTAGAAGGAGAAACAAAAAAGGTTAAGGGCGGTGCATCTTATTTCATGCATGACAAGCTTTCCTAGGTGATGAGGAGAAAAAAAAATGGGGCTGCACTGATTGGTGGCTAATTAGGAATTTTGGTCTTCTGCGATGTATACAGCGTATATCACAAACCCATCCACACTGACATAAACAACAACACATCGACACATTCACACACGCATTATCACACTGCATCTTCATAAAGAGATCAATGTCGTGGAAGATTTGCGAGGCATCCGCACTTGTACAAACTGTAAGCTTGTGCTTCAAAAACAAATGTGGCCGGAGAGGAAGACAGTGGAGGAGGAATGGGGAGTGGAAAGGAAAAGGGTAATGCAGATCTGTGAGCACACATGACAGCGCTTAGACCCCAGCAAGAGCAACGGAGCACCAAAACGAGGAGTCCAGGGACTTTCATCTTCATATTCACTGGACCCTTTGTGTATCCCCCCCACCCGCCCCGTGCTCAAACTTCAAATTTATTGCCAGGCTTTTGTGAGGCAGAGATGACCTTGAGAGGACCTCATAGTCATCCATTCCACTCAACGCTACCTAATTAGCGACACCATGGTTTAGGGTTTGCTAAATCATGGGATACAGTAATCAAACCAAGCGTTGTCAGGGCCTGATACAAGCCACTAAGCAAAAGCCTTGTCTCTGCGTGATACTGGAGCAAAAATAATTACGGCCTCTCTGTGCACACACTCATAATCTGGGCTCCGGCAAAGGCACATTGGAGAAAAAAAGAAAGTGGAAAGAAGAAGAAGAAGAAGAAGAGAAGAAGAATGCCTAACAAAAGAACCAATGCACTGAGTGAATAAAATGAGTGAGAGTCATGGGAAGAGAAAAAGAAAGACAGCAAGGCATTAGGCTAAATCATCGCGTCTAAAACTCGTCCATGTGAGCTGATGGAGCGGCAGAGTGATGGAGTACAGTTTTCTACTGTTCCATCCTTCTCTCAATGACCTCTAAAAAACACATCTATTGTTCCTATTGACAAGCAACATTGAGCAGAGACTACACGAACCATTTAAATCACTTACTCTCTTCCAGACCCTTCTGAACAACAACTAGCACATCGTCTCTTTTATAACTCACTTTGCAAAAGAAGGGGAGAAATATAATATGCCAATTTAGCTAAATAATTACTGCATTTTACAACTACGCCTACACAGCCTCTGCCGGCACAAAAAAAAAAAAAAAAGCTAATAATTCAATTTCTCGCTTCCTGTAATTGTCACCAAAGCACCTAAAGGTCATATCACTCACCCAGATGAAAAGAAAAGGCAGGCAGGGGCTTGAGTCATGCTCACGGGGGTAATTTAGTAAAGTGAGTGTTAAGAGGAATGCTACTGTAATGGACTGTGGAGTGGCTGCGTCTCAGGGCTCTCTGCTTCGTCTGGAAGGGTGACTCTCCAGGTAGCCATCTTGGACAGCTGCCATGGAACGATTGACTCAAAATGGAGCTGTTTGTCTGCCGTCATCTGAAGCCAAGTCCCACGTGACAGGCTTTTTTTCCCTCTCCCTTTCTTGCTTTTTTTTATTTAATGGTGGTTGTAAAAAGCAGGCGTGATAGGGGAGTGGTGGCTGGGGTGTGGACCGGGCTTTGCGGTAATTGTCTAATACAGTGCTGGGTATTAAAGTCATTGAGTGCCAAAAGGGAACACGCTGGCGCTTGACCCTCAGCCACTTTCAAGTAATCTAGTATTCAATCCAGCGTGTAATGACTGCTAGGGCTGTCAATCCTGACGGTTTTCTCCTCGCTCTCTTCCCTCGCTCTAAAATGCCTGCGGATAGAGGGTTCTAACAATAAAACGCTATAAGATGGATCGAGTAAAGAAAAAGAGACGAATGAGTGGCAGATGTAGCTGTATTTGCCCCATGTCCAGTTATGCCCCTATCCCCCGGCTTATAATCTCCACCAAACACTATAGGTGCTTAACCTTGACTGACTGGCTATCTGTTTCCATTTCTGTTGACAGGAGAAGACGGAGGCCTGTTTGACGGACAGCTCCGAGAGGGCTTTGGGCGTTTAGTACTAATAACGGCAAGGCCATCACTTTAGGGAGGAAAAGTTCACACACAGATGTTTGGGACTTTGGTTCAGTTAGCTTAACCCCACAGTCACCCCTCTCTACACCAATCGATAGGTCTCATCCCGTCACTAAACCATCTGTAATGACTAGGAGGAAGTCTACCAGCCCTACTGAGCTTTGTGCTTCTCTTCAGTATTTATTACTTCGGCAAAGTCCAAGTTCTCTTTTGACACATTGGATGTGCTTTTATACACTATACTGTATACATACACATGCACTGCACACCCAAAAAAGATCACACATTCTAATATTTAATTGGATCCCCTTTAGCTTTGATTACATCTGTGGCATTGTTTATTTCACTGAACAGTTATTTCAGTGCAGAGTCACCTTAATTTCTCTTCAAGATCTTGTATTGATGATGAGAGAGTCAGACTGCTGCATAAAGCACATCCCAAAGATTCTCAATGGGATTAAGATTTGGACTCTGTGGTGGCCAATCCATATGTGAAAATGATGTCTCATGCTCTCTGAAGCACTCTTTTACAGTTTGAATCAGATGAATCCTGGCATCGTCATCATGGAACATGCCCATGCCATCATGGAAGAATTATTTAGGTAATCAGCTGACCTCATTTTTTTGGGCACGTTACATCTCCATGCTGAACCTCGACCTGACCAACAGAAGCAACCGCTGATCATAACACTGCCTCCACAGGTTCTTATGGAAGGCACTAGGCATGATGGAACAGGGTAAACTGGACTCAACGGACCAAGTGATCTTTTTTCCAATTCTTGTTGTGAATATGGAAATGTTCTTACTTTTACTATTATACAATTTGATTTCAATTGGCATTTAAACGATTACCCATCAATCTCTTTCAGGATATTTGACCACATTTCTTCCTCGAAGATGATTTAATACTGCTCTTACAGTTCTTAACCCAATTTTAGTACTTTCAGCAATCTCCTTAGTTGTTTTCTTTGCATGATTCAGGCTAATAATTCGACCTTTCCAAAACAGAGTAACATCTTTGCCATGACCACAGGATATGTCATGGTTGTTTAGGGTTAATAACTTTTTGACAGGTGAATCATATTAATTACAGCAGTAACTATTTAATGGAACTTTAAACTGTTTTGCTTAGTTAAATCCAGGTGTTTTTCTTTTTGTCTGACTGGTGTATATGCTCCATTTTTGCAGTTTTGAGAAGAGCACTTATTTTTCAAATACTGCACACTCACTCCCTCACTCACTCATAATCTATACTGCTTATCCTGTGTACAGGGCTGCGGGGGCGTGGGGCCTATCACAGGAGGGCATGAGGTGGGTTACAACCTGGCTGGGGTGCCAATCAATCACAGGGCACTCACACACACTATGGACAATTTGGGAACGCCAATTAGCCTAATGTGCGTATCTTTGGACTGTGAAAGGAAACCAGAGTACCCGGAGGAAAACCCACCAAGCACACGGAGGAACATGCAATCTCCATGCACACAGACCCCGAGGTGAGAATCGAACCCTGACCCTGGATGCGCAAGGTGACTGTGTTAACCACTAAGCCACTGTGCCCCCAGTATTACACACTGACAAAGAATATTTTGTGCATGATAGAAGAGTAATTATGAGTTTTTTTTTTTTTTTAAATACAGCATATATTAAGGATAATGCAAAACATCATCAGTCTGGTAACCTCATACATGCTGTGTTGTAATGATATCTCTCTGCTTACTCTTCTTTAGAAAATCTTACAGTACATCATGGCTCCCAAATGCAACTAAGTGACAACATTTAAAATGAGGGGAAACAGAGACTGGTTCAACATTATCCAAAAACCCATTTAAACCACTCATAGACATAGAAAAAGACAAACTCTCTGTGATGTCAGATGTTGGCTTTTGCTCTAAATCAGGTGGCTATGTATCATTGTTCTAAAATCAGTTTATACTGTTTTTTATTAGTAGTATTATCAAAACCTTGTGTCTCAGAGAATATTTTTTTGTATTCTGTTATCAAATTGTTCATATGTTAAACCCTGATAATATTCTGCATCACAATGCAGCCTTATTTTTCATTACAGTAACACATTTAAACTCAGAACTACCATGGTTTCACACTAGCTATGCTTTTTTCACATTGAAAAACTAAGTTAGTTTAATTTATGGTCCATATTTGTGCCATTGTCATGTCTTCATCCCTGAGTATCCGAAAATGACTCTCTTTTAGGGTCCGCCTGCCTCCAGGATGCGAGGTCCTGCCCTTTTCGTTATTTTCTTTCTGACTCAGCAGGAGCAAACACGGCTCGGTGGCAGCTATACATTAAGTGCAATCCTGCGATGTGTTGGAGACGATGGACAATAGGAAAAGATCCAATGAAGGGCTGGGGTCTGAGGTGTCACGGCATGCCCTCCCCCACTTATCGCTCATTTCTCTTGAACGGAAAAGCAGCACCTGTCACACTGTTTGAGCAGATGTAGGAGAAAAACAGAGGCACTTCACAACACTGTCATTCACATTCATAATACGCATTGCAGTATAAAGAAGGCCATTAGGGGCCCAACCTGGGAGCCATTAAATCATTTTAAATCACTGTAACATCCCATTAGTGTCAGTGGTGAGACCACATAATAGTCTGTATTATAGAGCGCAGCAGTGCAGCCCATTTGGGCTAAATCACAGGCTCTGCCATTGCTCCTTGTCCTGTATGTCAGCATCTCTGTCTGTGGACACTTGTGCTGAGGAGACGGCTGTGTCGTCTCCTGGGGTTTGGCTGGAACGTATCTCGGCATTCAACAAACACCAGAACTGCACGGAGCTTTAACGTGAAACCTCCAACGAGCTGAGTATCACGTCTCTCCTGTTGTACAATACATTACCACTTACCGTTAGAAGCTACTTCATATAAATATGGCTGGAATAAGTATTTTTCATATAATAAAATAATTCAACAGAGACTGAATGAGAGAATTAACCCACTGGTAACAAAATCCTTTTTTTTTTTTTTTTTTGTAGTTGAAACATCCCCCGATTCTAACAGCATGCAAATGATTCATAGAAAAGGTCAGATGAAATAGCCTAATTAACATCCACATCTAATGTGTGAGGTGTGGCGAGTGAGAGCCGAGCTAATTAGGGGACAATATGTATATTTCCTTACAGCAATGTCACTACACAATCACACTATACAATACACACTACTTGCCTAAGTGCTACCTTCAAAACAGTAAAAGAGGGGGGGGAAAAAAAAGACAATCTTGCGTGGCAGCGTGTGTGCTTGTGTGAAATATGCATCTCGTATATGCTCAGTATATCTCTTTCTCTTTTTCTGCAGATGATAAATCGCTGGTGTGACAGACCCTTGGTCTGCCCTATGAATTCTTAAAGGAACAAAGCAATGATGAATGGATTAATGCCAGATCGCAAGCAAACACCTCTCAGACTGATAAAAAAGATTCTCCAATGACAATTGGGGGACACTGGTGACCTGGGGAGTGGTCTATGGGGTATGCCCCCCAGAGAAAGCCAGTGATGGAGAGAATCGCCATTAGGGGGAAGATTAAGTAGCCTTGGCTCTTTCCCTCACTTAATTATACATGCAAGACTTGGCGCGTCGCACCTCTGAAAGAAGGCCCGGCTCCATTGTTTCAGCAACTCCCGCCACTTTGATTGCTTATTGGCTGTCTCGCTTGACAACCCCTGGCCACAGAAACAAATCCCATGTGCCATAGTGCCCCTGTCAGGAGAAGACGAGGAAAGGAAAAGAGAGAGAGCAAGAGAGAGAGAGAGAGAGAGAGAGGCCTCATCTCTTAGCATAGATAGGGGAGAATTAAATAAATGTCCCTGTCAAACTCTTTCTGTCTCATTAGGGGACTGAGTCTGGTGTGCCACCTCCAAAACTGCTGACAAACAAGCACTGGACCTGTTCAACTTTCTTATTAAAGCAGCGCTGTCTCAGGGCCCGAGTGTGCTTCAGTTCAATCATTCACCGGCACCTGAATTTTACACAAACTCCACAGCATTTCCCTTGCTAGTGGATGTGTTTCAGTGAACACAATAAAGTCTGGTTTTTAGTAACTCTGAAACACCCCCCTCCCCTTGCTCCCTTTTTTACCCCCTTCCCTTTCTCATGACCAGTGAAGTGCAGGAAAAGCGACAAGAAAAGTCATTTGCAGACAGTTATGAGTCAAAGCGAGCTAAGAGCTGATGACTTTCATGGCTCTTTGACTGAATTCCCAATACAATCCAGACGCAGCTGAAGCAAAGCGAATCCAACACGTCATCGTCGGAGCATCGTCTTGCCAACAGCATCTCCAGCATGTAAAACACATACACACACCCTTTAGACAGCAAAAAAGATGAAGACACTTTTAGAACGGCTGTACGGCGGACAGGACAGTGTGTGTGAATAATTAAAAGGCCAAGCCACTCTAATTTGGCATAGTCATCTTGTTTCAGGAGGATAAGCAATGATGCTTGAAGACAGGATGTGTTTTGGAAAGATCAACAAAACCGACAGCCAGTGAAACCCTATTCAAACTGGATTAGTTTTACATGGGTAGGTGGGGTAATGTAATTATTGCTAGTGCATCGCCGGGATTTTAGTCCCGTCTAATCCATCATGTAAGGACTAAGATTGCATGTATCTGGAAAGATGACTCCATACTGTACGTTAGTTTCTATAAAATGACTAGCAGAAATAACCCCAGGTACTACTGTATAGTGTATACCTCATCAACATTAACGCTGGTAATGGCTCCATTGTCACACCGAAAAAAATCTTTTTTTTTTTCCAAAAATGCTGGAAGCGTTTATAATTCAGAACAATGGACGTCAAGGTCCTATAGACGGTTCGCCATCACATGACTACCATGATGTCAGTCCCACCAGCAGACACCAGAAGTACCATTAACCGACAATAGGCTACTACAGTAAGAAGATTATGTAAGTGATAAGATTATAGTTTGTACAAATATGGGTGGCACAGTGGTGTAGTGGTTAGCACTGTCACCTTGCACCTCCAGGGTCCGTGTTCGATTCCCGGCCAGGTTCGATTCCCGTCTCTGTGTTGCATGAAGTTCGCATGTTCTCCCTGTGCTTGGTGGTTACTCCGGGTTCCTCCTACAGTCCAAAGACCTGCAGGTTAGGCTAACTAGTGTTCCCAAATTGCCCATGTGTGTGAGTGTGTGCCCTGCGATGCATTGGCATCCTGTCCAGGGTGTGCCATAAGTCTCCTGGGATAGGCTTCAGGCCCCAAGCGACCCTGAATACAGGATAAATCGGTATAGTGAGCGAGTGAGAGGTGAGTGTAAATATGTATTTCTTCCTGGATTTTGTGGCATTTGCTAGCATTAGTGTTAGCGGTAGCTGATTCAGTGCTTCTGTGTTATGGAATATGCTGTGTTTCATGCTTCAAAACTGATCTGCAGGTAATCATTAACACGATTAATATCTGCACGCTAATCAGTACTGACATTTCAAGGTATCTAATTAATAGCTAAGTAACGACCAAAACATGGTAGTGGTGCTAAAAAGTCTCACCTACTGTAGGTGAAAAAAGTTAATTTTCAGATAGGATCATGTAACACCATTTTTCATAATACTTAATGCTGCTTACAAATCTCCCAATACATGCTTTGATTTTTTTAAATTTTGAAATAAAATATGCATACACATTTATTTTTATTAGATAAAAAGAAACAGATTTGCTAAATAAAGTTTCAGCATTTTTATGTAGTGTCCGTAACTTTTTTTGAATTAAAAATTTTCATTATGTCACTCAGATGAAACTTGGCCAATTTAGATTCCACATAAAAAAGATATAAACCTCTCACTCACTACACTCATCATCATCTATACCGCTTAATCCTGTATTCAGGGTCACGCGGAGCCTAGAGCCTATCCCAGGAGACTTAGGGCAGAAGGGACATAGCAGAAGATATAAACCTGAACAAGGTTAAGATATAGCAACATGACTTTGACATGGTTACGGACACTACAGATTTTCTGGTGAAAATTTAATTAAAGCAACCATTTTTTACAGGTCATATGCTTCTGGAATCTTACACCAATTCTATTATCATTAGTCAAAGAAATATAAATCATTTTCATTTTCAATTATTGTCGTTTGCAGCGAGACAGTCATAGAATCATCTCTCCAAAACGGCTGAGGTTAGCAACTTAGTTTTTCAGGGAAGCAAGATTGGTCACTTTGATGTTAGATAAACTTTAGAAGTAGCTTCTTTGTCACAAACATTTTCTGTATTATATGTAAATCCCAAATAGTGCTAGTGCAGTATGTAAGGTTTATGATCCTTTGTTCCACACCTCAACTAGTGGCCTTGTTCAGGGGGTAGAGAAGGATTTGGGATTTGGCCTTGTGTTAGAAAATAGTTAGCTTTGTATCTTGCATTAGTCATAAACATCACATTCACTATAGCACTATAACCGCTAAGGAAGGTTAATAGACATGTTATAGTCATACGATAAACTAATCGTTAAATGACGCTTGCACAGCCACAAGCCCTAGAAGTAATTATAATAAAGGTACACTACAGGGCCAAAAGTTTGTAGCCACCGGACCATCATGCCTATTTGTACTTTTTATTCCAGCTCTAGTCGCCCCTTGCTGTTAGAATAATTTTACAATCTCTGTGGGTGCTTTCAACTCGATTTTTTTGAGCAAGGCTAAAGGCATTAGTGAGGTCAGGTACTGATGTTGAGTGAGGAGACAGGGGTCAGGGTTCGATCACATAAATCTTAGCAAATCATGTCTTTATGCAGCTGGCTTTGTGCATTGTCAAGCTGGTATAGGTTTAGGACATTTAGTTCCAGTGAAAAGGCATTTTAATTCTTTAGCATAAAATTCTTTCTTCATTCTATACATTTGTGTAAATCCAACATTCTGGCAACAGCTTTTGGAAGAACCATATATGGGTGTAATGGTCACATGGCCACAAATTAAAGAGAATATACAGTCGATGTTAAATTCAAGTTAGGTTCAACTAAAAAATTCCGAATTTCTAGCAATTTTTTTTCCTCCTTTGAACTTTTGATGAGCCTTTGTTATGTGAAAAATGGGACATGTCCTTTGATCACTGATTTACTCTCTATTATTAGAATATTAAAATAAGTTTATGTGAAAATTGGAAAAGATGGAGTGTAAAGTTAAAAAGAAAGTATCCAGGAAATAGTTTCTTCCTTTTATATGACAGTGTAAAAGTGCTACGTTCGACTAAAAGAAGTGAAATAGACGATGTCACTTCCAGGACATAAAATCCAACACAGTCCTGCATTAACATTTATGGCCAAAAGCCATTCATTATTAAATATAATTTGAGAGTGATGAGCCGAGAGTGACATTAATGGCAGGAAGTAAGGGCATGCAAATTCAAACTAAGGCATGTCAATTTACACACACACAAACGCACACAAACACACACACGCACACACACACACGCACACACACGCACGCACACACACACACACGCACGCACACACACACACACACAGTCGTCTTACTATTCTTATGAGGACCTTACATTGGCATAATTATTATTGCAGCTTATGTGTGCTATTCTAAACACAAATCTGAGTCAGTAACCACCATTAGTCCAAGGTAAATAAATATTTATTTATTTATTTAATATTTTTAGGTAAAAGCTGCAATTTTGCCCAACAAGATCAAATAGTCCTCTCTTTTCACAGAATTTAAAAATACCTAGATAATGTTCAAGTAAAGACACATTAGACCACTAGGTAATGCTGATCAATGTACATAAGAAGCCACAATATCTTAAGAAACAGAATATCATCTACGCGGCTATCAATACTAATCAGTGTAAAACTAAATGCTCTACATTAAAATGAAAATATGTTTAATTACGTTCAGTGAATCATCCAGACAACACTGCATACACAAAAAACGAATCAAATAAAAATCCCTTTGTAATAGAATGATACAGTAGACTATCATTAGGAATTCCTCAAAAACAGAAAAATGTAAAAATCCAGTTCAGAACGTAACACTACAAATCCTACAACTACAAACTGAACAGAATTCCGCTGCTGCATCATAAAGATTTGTGAGCTGCTAACCAACACGATGCTGCAAAACAAAAGGCCGCTGCACGACTTGCCTAACTGCAGTCAATTATAAATTATGCAGCCATTGTAGGCCCACAAAAGAAGACATCTCCCCATCACAGTCAAATGTAATTACGGCTGCGAGCTGCAGGCGCCTCATGATCTCTGTCTGACAGGAGTAGTGACTGATGACCTTGGCACTAAAACACTCCCCGGTCGGGTCACAATCTTACCCCCTTTACAACATCTCAATACCTGCCTGCATGGCACGCTCCAACACTAGCCACTGACAAATCAGTGCGTGGGCGCCCGAGCCGTGTCTCGCCTATCACTCACAATCAAGTCGCTATCACTCGTCTCCGTCAGCGTGCTAGGAGAAATGAGAGCTCGTCAGAGCTGCTAATTTGACACAGCCCGCTTGGCTTGCCATAATTGCTCTGTCACTGTCAGCCCTTGGACAGCCTCACTGTACAATTTGGACGACAATTATAGCCGCCGTTTACCGCGTGCCATTATGGCGCTGATGTTGCCCGGGTCGAGGGCTGACGCCTCATCAGGCCTGGATGCGGTCCATTAATGAACACTGTTTCTCTTAAAGTTAGGCAGTTGCTAATAAACAGGCAGCGTTCCATGAAGGCGCGCCATCATCCTCACGCCATGATATTTGTCTGCTCTTGACAGGGTGGGGTGCGGGGCGATAAACGGAAAGAGAAAAAGAGCGGGAGTGAGGCAAACAGATATATCATGGAGGTTCATAGTATAACGTATAGTGCAGTTCTATTCAGCTCTGCTACTCTGTAAAGTGAGGTCATTCTTCTACTCACTGACACCTGTTCTGTGTGTGTGTGTGTGTGTGTGTGTGTGTGTGCGCCTAGAGACAAACGGACACCTGCAGTGACCTAATGGTGGCAGTGTCCTCTAAAGTGCCCTCATTTCCTGCCCTGCCCCCTGGGTGGCGTGCACTGACACTGTGGGGGCCATCTTAACTGCGGGGGTCACCATTCATCATAGCCCACCCTTCACAGACTGCACCACTTCCTGTTCCAGGGTAATTATACGCTGATCAGAGACAGCCGAGATGTCACCCTGCAGCGGCTATATGCGACGCATACACACACACACGCGAGCACACACATGCACACGCAGACACTCACACATGCACACGCAGTTCCAACCCTTGTAAGTACTCTGCGATGTTGGATTGTCATCCCAGGACAGTGGGATCTTCTGGGAACATGTGACACTGTTTCTCTGTGGTGCAGGAAAACTAATGAAGCCCAGAGCAGCCACAATAAAACCCAAAACGGCTCCTCATTAAATGACTGCATCAAAAAAACGGACACTTCTCAGAAAGTTTCATGGGGTGAGCTTTTATATATTTTTATTATAAATATTAAAATGTATATTTATTTATACCACAAAATAACAAGCGTTGCTTAGTTTTCCCGTAACAGCGGCTCGGGCGGGAGTTGCAGCTGTTATTCGAACCATAGATTTATACTGATGTTTTTCCAATAACAACTACTTCTCAGGCTCATTTGTATGGGAGATGCTGACGTACAGTCTAACTGTTTTTTATCGAACACAGAAAAACTGATATAATCCCTGATATGATGGCAGTTTCTGGTATAAGACGTTCATTTTACGATTTATGGGAGAAGCTGTAAACAGCCAGAAAGTGTTCCGACATGAGAGAGATGTTTGACTGATAACATTATGGCTAAAATATCAAGCTGCTGCTTTCTTCTCTTCTTTACTTCAAGAGTAATTAAAAAAGAGGTTGGTGAGGAAATGATAATAAAGCTATATAAAATATATTAAATAGCTGTTATAATGTACAGTAATTGAGAATATTCTACTATAATGTCCCGCAGATTAACTATAAATAGTCTTAAATTGGTAAATCGTTGTTTTATATGAGAGCTGTTATGGGAATATAATCAACTCCTTTAAATATTTTTCCTATAACGGCACACCCCCAGCGTTTTTATTCCTCACATCATGCACTATTTACTCGGACTACTGCTTAATTTGCCGTACTGCAAATTAGCAAACTACCCTACATTCATTACATCCCTCAGCTTTATTTCTGTTTACTTTTCGTCCACTTATTGATCTGAGGAAGCGAGGACGAAAACAATTAAGCGGAGCAATAGCAAAAAGCATTAAGCCTTCATATTCCGCTATTGATCAGCGAACGCTAATAGAGCTCCACTTTTTTAATACACTTTGCAATTAAACTGATAACTCTAAACAGCTCCCGGGCTTTAATGAGATGTGTGTGTGCCGTTCCCTCCCAATACGAAAAACAAAGCAAGCCACATGCAGTTTTTCTCAGCGTTATCGTCGGTTCTCATCTCTGCCTGCGTTCAGTTGCTCACAGAATAAACTCATTAATTTGGTTAATTATTTGACCCTATCTTTCCTTCGGATGCCGCGTGACAGTCACAGAGCACTAACAAAGGCATGCCGCGGCATTACCGTTCCACATATCACTAAATAAACAAGCCAATAATACCCCAAAGACTGATTAGAGAGCACGCGAACATTCCCTTTCACGAGCAAATGAAATTGTTCCAGCGTGTTTATGACAGCTCCGCTGCAGTAGCCGGGTGGCCATGAGAAACAAGCTGCTGACTGTAATTATCAAAGACTCACAGACAACCTGAATAAATGAATTCATCCATACCCGGCCACAGTGCCGTGCCACATTAACGACTACTTCGCTCAGAATCATTCGATTTAAATATTTCTGTTTTCCCTTTTTTAAAACCCTGTTTATTACTATTGCTTGAATGTCGTTAATATTGACCACACTGACACTTTCAGAAGTCTGCTTTATATCACATTGCTGACAGGATGTCTGGGATGCAAGAGACGTAAGTATATCTTATGAGACATTACACTATACATATGACATGGACACGAACGCCTACAGCCATAAATAGTCCAGACGAAACTGAGAAAAACACTTTTTTTTATTTTTATTTACACATACTGTAGCACCACATAACCCATCTTGTCCACTAATATTAGTGCAGTGTCAAAGTACCTGGCTCACACAACCTCCAAAAAAACAAAACAAAAGCAAATTCACTATTTTTAGTCCGACCCCAAATCACCAAAAAAAAAAAAAGGGAACAGAGGTCTCGGAAATATCAATCCATTAGTCCATTTGCGCTGAAAAACAGATTTGACCTCTCGCTGGTGCCAATGCGGGGCTGACAGTGTCGAGCCTCGTGTCTGGATAGGGTAATTAGGGGAGCGGTGGCATGTTCACGCTAGCAGCCAGGCTAAATCCCATTATTTGGCTCTTTTCCCAGAGAGAGTGAATTGTGTGTCAAGTAGGATGCATGGAGTAACTGCTATGAAATTACAGCTGCTGGGAGGATGGAGAGCGAGTAATGCACTTCCATTGTGTCCTCGAGTGCATCCAAATAAGCAGGGCTAAGTGGGAGCATGAGCTGTGTGGTGCCGGGCACTGCCACCTGATGCAGCCGGGCTGGTTCACTCACAGGTCGTTTCGGGGAGGATGTTCTTTCACACCGCTACATCACAGGCATTGAGATGAGGTTTGAAACGTAATGAATGCATTAAAGAATTTCTTTTTACAACAACAACAAAAAAAAAACTCACCCTTAAACAATCTTGTATAATTATCTTTATACAACAGTTAGTTCTGACCAAGCAACCTGATTGGACAAGAGGCTTTCCACGAGTCATATCTCATCTTAAACAACACTGTCTACTTAATAAATGCTTCGGAATTGCCTCCATGTTGATTTATTTACACCTAACGCAAACTACAAAGCTAACTAGCTTCTAACACAAGTCTGAACCCAAACCCCTGTTTAACCCCTGAGCAAGGGCACTACTTTGTGTATAGAATTCATCCTCCTAGTGCACTACCTTTCCATTTAGCGCGATTTGGGATTTAACCCCAGGAGCTAATATTCTAAATCAGAAAAAAGTTGAAATAAAAAGAGAAACCTGCCTGATTTACAGGACTGTCCACCACCTCAGAGATTTATTCTCATCACCTTTTGGTAAAAGGTGCCAAAGTACATACCTGTACACAGTACTTGTAAGAATTTAAAACTACTTTCACCCCTGGTAATTACACTAACTGTCAGTGGCCAGCTCTGCCAATTGCACCCACGTGCCAATCCTGCATCACAGCCATGCTGATAATTAACACAACAGAGCTCCTTTCTTGTGTGACAATGTTTAA
Source organism: Clarias fuscus (assembly GCA_030347435.1). Lineage (NCBI taxonomy): Eukaryota > Metazoa > Chordata > Actinopteri > Siluriformes > Clariidae > Clarias > Clarias fuscus. Next base: position 17,021,594 of record CM059224.1, on the reverse strand, counting down.
ATAGTTTCCAATTAATGTGTGATCTTCTCCAGCATCCAGGAATGAATTTGTAACAAAATTGACTTTTCGGTTATGGTGACGGTGTCCTACACTAAGCTTGTCTATCTGTATGGTGGCACCACTGGGATTTAAGGCCATGCTGATACAGCTCCAACTCTCTCACTTCTTCACAGACTAGCTTCGACTTTGATGCTAATCCCACTACGAACGCCAACACACTCGTCATCTCCATGATCTCTAAGTAGCCGAGCCAAGCCTACGCCGTCATATAGATCTAGTGCAACATGTTCTGTCTGCACAATTCTACATTAATATGACATTTCGAGAAACAATGAGTTAGAAATAGTGGTTAGCTGTTTTGTAACTTTGTCTGTTGTGTTAGTGCAGTAGCAGCGCAGCGCAGCGCAGCACACGACCTCTCAAAGTCTCAAAGGAAAACACAGCAACGACCAACATCACTAATCAGATCGCGAACTTTTCTATATAAACACGCTCGCATGGTTTTTACAGAAGTATTTACGGGCAATCTGCTATCGTAAATCAAGTCAAAGCTTTACCAACGCCATTAAATGTTGCGATGATGTGAAAATTGCACAACAGCGTTCGAGCCATTAGCTACAAAGTCTCTCATGTTTTCAGAGCTGCTTGTAACAGTGACACAGTGAATAGGACGTGGGAGAGAAGCCTGTGGAGTTGGACGACATTCTTCAAAACTCCCAGCAGGAAAATTAGGGCAGTTTCAGACAAAGAAAAGAAGGCGAAAAAAAGAAAGAGAACATACAACTGTCAGGAAAGACACAAGCCAGAGTTTCCGCACATCTATTATGAATCAAATAAATCTTGGCAAAGAGGCTGAATAATCGCATGCGCAAGTGCGCACACACCAAAGTGCCTCCAGCACAAAAATGATCATTAACACAGGCTGCATCAACAAGCCCTTTGCTTCTTTCCTCACTCATTTACCATTTATCATCAGCGGTGTCCGTCAGCAAGGTAAAACAGGTGATCTGAAACAGAACACAGGCTGCTGACAGCGGGAGGGAGGGCGAGCGAGGGAGGAGGGAGAAGATTGTTGCTAATGATAGCTGCTAACACAGGGCTCTTTTGTTTCAAAGTGGATCTACCGATGTGTGGTGTTTAGATTTCGCTGCTGGTCCGTCGATAATTTCTGGTCACATGTGCAGGTTAAACTGCTTATGCGCCTCACTGCTTTCTTACTTCCATAACATAATTCAAATGCGCTAGAAAATGCAAAGATGAGAATATCATCTAGGGCTTTTTCTCAACATTTATCATTTGTGCAGCAAGTCAACTTCAAGACTGCAGTCACATTACCAGCCTAAAGTGATCAAATCAGATTTTTTGTTTTTTTGCCCTAACGTGACCTAGATTTGTTTCTAATGGATGTCTGAATGCACGAATTTGATGTTTTTCAGGTCAGATCCGAGTCACTTTAGTATGCGCTTCTAGATTTGATGGCGACCTGAATGAGAAAGGTCAGATCAGAATCCATGTGACTTTTTGCCTCTGAGCATGTGTAGGGCGCTGATGTCACCAGGCAGTCCCGGCAGCGCTCGATTTCGTTTCAATAACTGAGGACAGCCTAGAAAGTGGCCAGTGGAATGTGCGTGGAGTCACATTGTAGTCAGAGAAAACTCAATTATAATCATGAATATGATTAAACTGTTTAGACCTATAAATCCTTTTTTCCTACTTTAGGAAAATAATAATAATAATAATATACAAACACAAAACAATGTGGATTTCGATGTTTAGTTAGGACACATTCTAACCGTGCCTTGGTGTCTGCCTGCCACCGGGCATTTGGTAGCTCAGTGGTTGGACTACTGAGCAGGTGGTCCGAGGTTCAAACCCCCATCACCACCGCCAATGTTGCATCCGTAACCCTTCAACTGCTCAGATGTACAATGAGATTAAAAGACATTGATAAAAAAACGTCCGCCAAATGCTGTGTAAGGAACATGCTGATGTAACAAACTCAAGTGGCTTGTGCAGTCAGTCTGCCTGGAGATATCCTGATTAGCCAAGATTATTAACCATAACTTCCATTTCAGTTCTATTCCATATCAAAACAGCCGCAGTTCCATTTGTAATACGATATCAGCTGTTAAAATGTCAGATGCTCTTGCACTGACACGTCATCATCAAATCAGAAAAGTGCACTTACACACTCTGAATACTTCAACTTTAACATGTTAAAATGAAAAAAAAAAAAAACTTTAAGATTTTTTTCTACAGAACTGGATGAATTATTCAGTGCTCATTACAGGCTTTAGTGTAAAGAGAGGCCTGTGGAACAGATTGCGATAAGAATCGCGTTGAAATGCCATCAGCTGTGACCGATGACGCTACATCCATTTCCAATGTTCAACTGATCATTCTTTACAATTTGACAGCAGTTTTATTTTACTTCAGTCAGTAGATTAGGGAACAGATGTAGAAATAGGCAGGGTGTGTAGTACAATTCAGTGGAATTGTAGTCTTTATATATGATTTTCTCTCGTTTCGATTTAGGTCGTAGTCTAGGTTTGAAGCTAAACCATTTTAATTTGTATTCTTCTTCATTGTTCTTTAGAAATACATCACTTCGCCAAAGTTTTAGGTACATGCAAAGAGATGCTATAAACTAGCATCTCTTTGCATGTGCCTAAAACTTTGGCGAAGTGATACATCTCTTTAAATGATTTAACTAAACTATTAAACTATATACACACACAGTATATATACTATTAAGAGCAATAAACAGTTTAATAAACTACTGTACTCTTAGCGACCCTGCATTTTGTGGAAAGAAATTAGCTAGTAGGTTTTTGATGAACATTTTGAAAGAATTGCAGTTTTTATATATGATTTTCTCTCATTTCACTTTAGGTTTGTAGTCAGGTTTTAATCTAAACCATTTCAGTTCAGGAAATGTTTGCACTTTATAACTAGACATCACTATATATCACTTCGCCAAAATTTTAGACACATGCAAAGAAATGCTATACAACAAGGATGCCTTCAAATTAATTAAACATGTACAGTGTATATATATATATATATATATATATATATATATATATATATAGAGAGAGAGAGAGAGAGAGAGAGAGAGAGAGAGATGATTTTTGTCTGCAAAGTGGTCTGTCATGTTGGAGCACTTTTATGTTAAGCCGTACAACATTTTCCTTTTACAGTTTTATTTGTTTGTTGGAAATGTTTTTTTAATTAGTTTTTTATTGGCTCTCTAATTAGAAACGTCATAAAATGAACTCATAAACGTCATAAAATTTTAAGAATGAGTGTGCCTAAGTGTTTTGCACATTACTGTATATTTAAGGGAAATTGATGAAGTTTGCCTGTGTGAAGGATTTTCCCAGGCTGCCATGCAATTCCAACTCTTTGATAAGTCTATTTGGTGAACACACAGCAGCTAGACCCACTTCACTTCCCAGGCAGATAAAAAGACAGATGTCACAAGAGAGATGGTTGCACCTAAAACCTAAGTAAATTTGGGGTGGGTGGAATTACACATGAATCTAATACATGAAAAAAAATTGATTAATAAGAAAGTATTGAAAAAAATAATAATCCTATTAAATGAACTAGACCTTTACATTAGTAGATCTCCCTGTCGCATTAAGTTAGCATATTATAAACCTAATCTGAGGTTGTATACCAATGACTAGTTAATAAAAATAAGCACAATTTATTAAGATGTTAATATTTTAGAACTGAAAACCGTACGCCTTGTTTAGCACATGATTTATTTTCCTTGTCTGTGAGCACACAGTGATGAACATCTACGGTAGATACATAATTCTCTCCATCCCTGTTCTATAAGACCTTGTCTTACTGTGGTGAAATGTATCCCATTTCATATTAATCCCCCTCGGTGTTGCCCTGCTAGAGAGGGACTCGTATCTCTGCTCTCCCCTCGCTGTGAAATTAGTGCTCATTGCTTAGAGGTGGGTGCAAACAGCTCGAAGCCAGAGAAGCCTGGTGCACTGGAAATATGGAAATGTCCTTATCATGAGAAAGGGCTTAATGTCTGACCTTGGAACACATTACTAAGACAGTGTAGGGATGCCGGTTAAGCTGGGTAAACATAAGCTTATGCTGATGTATTCGTAAAATACTCTCTGACGTACAGTATCACACGGTTTGCAGTAAAAAAGTATAGGCTTCGAAGATATTAATGCATTTCAAACAACTGCGATCGCACCACTTTAGTCTTTTAATGCATCTATAATTAGTTCCAAAGCACATGCACATATATGAATGAATGAATAAATAAATAAATAAATATATGAAAAGAATGCCTTTAAGGGTTGCAAAGTTATGAACAAAGAGATGTTGTGTATTTTGATGTTAAAGCACATCACGCTGAGACATGTCTGTCCTCAGAATGCCCTTTTCCTCTAATGGACTACTTGTTATTAAACAGTTCTGCTAGGCTGTAACTTTGCCATGTGAGGAGTAAAACAACGAAGTAAACTCCGCTGTTTGTAGCCGGCGAGCTCCAAGTCCCCAGTGATAATTATTTGATCTTGTTTAGTTCATTATGCATCTTGTGGGAGCGTGCTGTCACTTGTGCATAAATGCCACATGAAAGCATTGTGATCTGGGGATGCACCTCTACTTTTATCCCTTCTCCCCAAACAGATCAATTAGTCAAACTAAACAGTAAATAATTAATCGTGTTGCTTTGTGTCCTGGTTTCATCACTATTAGAAAAAAACAGTTCATTAGCTGGCAACAGGCAGGTGATTGATTGCAGCTTTAACCCACACTGATGTTCAGAGAGCTTTAGAGAAGAAACTGGAGCCTCATATTATCCCAGGTGCCCATCATGTTGTGTGACCTGCTACAGTACGTGATGGCTGAACTCGTTATGATACGAATAAGAGAAACGAGGTCAGGCGACCAAGTCACTGAATTGTTTTAACCTTATATATAGTAAGAAATGATGAACATGATTATTAGTTTGGAGGCGCACATACAAAACATTTTTGTTTAATTATTATTCAACTACATGCATGAATTTCATGATGATTGTTGTGGAAATCTGTCACTTTATATTAATAACTTGAATGAAGAATGAAAAGAAATCAAGACAAAATAATGGGATCTGCTAAAAAAGGAGGAGGAGTTATCTGTGGTACAGAGTTGCACTGCATTGGCTGAGCTGCGTTACTATAAGATACTATACTATCAAGGGCTCGTTCGTTGTTTGTTGCCTTTTGTGCATTTTTTTTTTTTTACTTTCAGGTGTCAATAAATGCAAATTGTGTTGGCTGTGAACATACACGGTAATTTATGGTGCGTATGGAAGAATTACATGTCACGAAGAACTTTTGTTTTCATCTGAAAAAACTGCACATCTTTCAAATAAATTATTAAGATTTTTGTTTTTTGGACCTTTTTTATTTTCACCTTGTTTGCCAGGACACCGTAAGGGGCATGCACTATACTCTTGTCCAGGGGTCCAATCAGGGGCTCCAGATTGCTTCACTGTTCTGAGATGGGCAATTTAAATAAATTATTCTGAGGCAAAAGAGAGAATAAGGAAAAGGGAGAGGAAAAAGACTGATGGAGTGAGTAAGAGAGAAAAAGACGGAAGTGATGGGGGGGGGGGGGGAATGGCTCGGTGCTTCATTTTGTGCAGAATTATATTTTCGCTGAAAAGGTTAATTTTGAAGGGAGTCTGAATGGTTGGGAATGCTGCAGCTGAGGGAGCAGCCTGCTGGAGGAGACGGCAGTTATTAAAAGCGATTGCGTTTCCTCCTGGATCTCTCCTGAGAGCAGAATCAGTGGAGATGTTAAACCTTGCTTGACACCCCAGTTGGATAATTGTGGGTGTGGGAGCTAATCAGTGGAAGATGTCTCCTCAATTTAAATCTTGTCAGTTAGTCGAGATTAGGCCCTCCTGTATTGGGCACCATTAGCTTTGTTGCATGTCAGTGTGCATGTGAGGCGGCTGGCAAGGTGTGGCTGCAAGGGTAAAAGTCAACACTCGCTGGTTAAGGCTGATGTATTCGAGTTAAAGCGCCAGTACAGAACTGTACATATATGTTATGTATATATGGACTTGAAATTATGCAGCATTCGAAATTTGTTCTTTCTGGCACATGTGCGGGAAGTGAACTGTTTTCTTTTCCTACTCTTAAAAAGAAATTACACTTTGAATAAAAAAAAACACACACACACACACACACACACACACACACACACACACACACACACACACACACACACACACACACACACAAGCTTGCAAACATAAAAATTTTAGTTTTGTCCAGAGGTTAAAAATGCACATATGTATTTCCTCTCTTGGTGTTAAATTATTGCATGGCTTTCCGTCTCTTACATGAAAAGAATGGCGAGATCCATACGCTAAACGGCTAATAGCCACTGACAGCGTGATCTCATTAATAAAGCCAGAGTGTAAATTTAGTGCGGTTTGAAAGCGGACTAATTCAAGAATGTGCAGTGAATTTTATAGCCCCTGTCTGGCTGGCAGAGGCCCAGGTCTTTGCGTTCCCTCATGGTAAATATTTGTAACAGATTTCTGCTGGAGGACAAAAGCTCCTTTCAGCGAACGGCTGCTGTAACCTCGTGGCGAACGCTGGGTCAGGCCAAATAAACAACGCAGCGCTGCCAAGTTCACCGGCCCCGCTGATTCCCGAGCTCGGCCGCTGCATACCAGTCCGTCTCCTCATCAGAGCCTGCTGAGTGCTGACAGATGTTTCAGACTCTCTCTCTCACTCTCTCTCCCCCTGCACTCGTCCATCCACCCTCCAACTTTAGCACTGTCTCTAACATCTGCAGCTCCTGCCTTTGGTTTTGTTGAAGCACTGCCTTGTAGTTTCCTACACATGACAACCAAGGTTTTTATTTACCATTACCCCCCCCCCCCCCCCCCCCCATGCCTATTTTAATCAATCACACCAAAGCTCACGTGAGACTGTGTGCATAGCCAATATGCTCTTGAACTTTTCACAGAACCTTAAACAAACTCCAGTCAAGTTACGGCTGAACACAGGCGATGTAAGCTTCCTGGCTGTTTAATTCAACAACAACAAAAAACATATATGACAAAGCGATCTGGAGCCAGGGACTGGAGCACGAGCTGCATGCCGGAGGAGAGTTCAGCTCCTAGATTAGCCCTATCAAAGCTGTCTCCGCTGTGAGGTGGAGTCAGATCAAGGTCTGCCAGTTCCAAAGCTGTCTGTAAACAGCAGTTTCTCTGGAGCTCAGACAAAGGCGCGCTCTGCAAGGAGCGGCAGCTGCAGCCAGGGGAAGCGGAGTAAAACATCGATCCGGAGCGGCACGCGTTAACACCCCTCTGAGCGGCGGTCCCTGCTCATCAGCCCGTGGCTACAGCGGCTCTATTACAGTACATGCACTAAGAAGCTCGATGCATATGTCCGACTCGACACCAATGTCAACATGAGACTAACATGCCGCGTGTGTTATTAAATAAGCAACGGAGGCAATACATTATATTGCAATATCCATCATAGTAACAATATAGAAATATTCCACGTGCCTGGTCTGGTTATGAATGATGCAAATTAGCCACTTGCATGCCTGTGTGGAGATGTCATAGAACTAAAATCATTAAACGATGTCACAGGGTGAGTTGCAGTTTTATTTAGGAGTTTTAATAATCACTGAAGCATTAATTATTGATAAGGCTGGCAATTGATTGGTTAAGCAGATAATGTAATTGAAAAATGAAAATCATCAGAGATGAGTGAGTGCCTGGAGTACTAAATATGCATCTGGGAAGGGTATGCGTGTGTGTGTGTGTGCACGTCTAGTTCTTGGGGGATCACCCTACGTAGAATTTCATCATTACTACCACACTATAAAAGTGGAGTGGTGATTAAAAAGACTTGATTGATTTAGCTCTCATTAGAATTAGCTGCCCTTGCTCTGTCTGAGTGCCGTGAAAGTAGGCATGTGAATGTGTGTGTGTGTGTGTGTGTGTGTGTTTGGATGTGAGGGAGCCGGCGAGTGTGTGAGAAAGCCTGAATGACTGTGCGTTGTTGCTGTCAAAAGGTGGCCCCACTTCCTCAGTTTTCATTCCTCCCTCATCTTTCTCCTACAAAACCAGCTGCTTGGTGACAGAGAGAGAGAGAGAGAGAGAGAGAGTGCCTATTGATTTTACTATCAGGTGCAATGAGTGATCATCCGTTCCCAATTCCTTCACTCAAATATGAGTTCAATATCCATAATGATACAGAGGGGCTTTTTCATTAGCAGGAATTGGAAAGAGAGTGAAAGAGGAAAAAAAGTATTTATAGATGGGAAGAAACAGTGAAAAATGTTTCATTTGGAGTATTTAAGAATTCATTATCATTATCTGTGACAGGTCTTTAAAATGTTTGATTTTTATTTTATTAATGTGCAAATAAAACGCATCTTCAGATTAAACCCATTCATTCTGAGATACATGAAATTTTCTTGTAGTCGATGCTTACCTTTTCGTAATAAAGTAATACAGTGTGTGATGTTTAACCTCATCATATTACAAATACCAATTACACAAAAAATGATATGTTTGATATGTAAAAAAAAAATCTATATTTTATTATTTTATATAATGAATATATATATAATATATAATATAATGTGTATGTATGTATATATTCTCTCTCTCTCTCTCTATACATATATATATATATATATATATATATATATATATATATATATATATATATATATATATATATATACACACATCGTTCTACAGTTACAGCCATACTTCAGGAATAGAAAAAACTTGTATAAATATTTTAATATTAAATGTATTGATATTCATTACATATATAGATATATATGATAATATTATTAATATTATATTTATATAATATACATCATACTATTTTTCCTTTCCTGAAGTGTTTATGCATTTTTTTGTTTCAGTTTCAAATAACACAGTTACATATAAATAAAGTTACATATTACATCCAAAATTTTTGATTACTTTTCCCCTACGTTTAAATGAATACTATATTTTACATATATAGATATATATGATAATATTATTAATATAATATACATTATACTATATATGGCGGCAAAATTACACTATTTACATAAAAAATATATACATTATATATATATATATATATATATATATATATATATATATATATATATATATATATATACACACTGTATATATATAACTCTGATTAATTTTCCCCCTCAGTTTAAATGAATAATAATAATAATAATAATAATTTTTAAACACAAAGATTATGGCAACAGCTACCGAGGACAAGTGCTCAGCTTCTCTAGCACACGCACAGTTAGATGTGTGTTTGTGCCACTCCGTCTGTGTTAATCGGGACGTCTCCCTCATGCCGACTTGGTAATTCAGCAGGCTGTTAAGAGAGGTGTAGATGAGCAGATAAAGGTTCTGTGTGCAGGGGTCACACTGATATGGACTCCAGTCAAACCGGGGCTTGTCAGATGCCTGCATGGATTAAGTCAGAGATTTCCTCTCCTTTTTTTTCCCCTCTCCGCTTTCATTGTCGAGAGGTGAAAGGTTAACCGTTTACTGCGTTTACTGGGCCCTCAATCAGAAGAGTGTGTGCAGGTGATCTGCATAAAGGCCGGGCAGGCAGACGCTCCTCTGGGTTCATTTGGCTGGGGCCGAGAGGAGAACAGCACATGTGGAGTCTGCCATCGGGGATTACAGCGCATACAAAAGACCTGGAGACACACACTGCATCACGTTCAAAGGATTTTTCCGTTTGCCGAAGCTGCGGATGTCTCAGTTAAGACAGAACGGTGAAAGTGGAGAGATCATTCTTTTCAGGCAGCACAAAAATTAAGGGGTGGGGTGGGGGGGGGGGGGGGGGTGTTCGCAATGAAAGGAAAGGGGAAAAATGAAAAATGTGGAACATGAAACTCGGCAAATTTGACTTATAACAAGCAAAATTACACCCTGCTGTCATTTAAATTATGGCTGCCCTCTATAAAGGTGTCTTTTAGGTGCATTAATTGAATTTGGCACTATTTTCCAATAATAATCTGTAAAGTTCATCCGTCCATCGCTCACAGGATCCCTGCTGCGTGCGCGAGGACGACGTATCTATTTCAGTGGCTTAATTTATTTTCATGATTCGCTGATAATGACTGCCATGCAGGCTGTACATCAGAATTAACCTTCATTTCACTGAGGTATATTACGATGACAGTTCCCGACACATTTCACCTACACAAAGGGCATTCTCCCTCTCCCTGCTTTATAATCATGCTCGGCAGACGAAGATTGTTTGATAGCCGATTAATTTTCATAGGAAATCAAGTGGCCAGCTTCCCCAAATGGCATTCAGCATTGTGCTTGGTGACTTTTCTGGCAATTAGGTATTTTATTTAATCCTATCTCTCATTTCTCCCCACCCAACCTTTTTTTTTTTTTTTTTACTTTAAATTGCAATTCTTTTTCTCCCCAAACCCCCACCCCCCCCCCCCCCCCCCCCTCCCTCGGTCTCTACTATCTATACCCTGCAATTTATTTTCACTGATGCCAACATAACAAAAGTGCTGTAAATTAATCAGGGACATCAAGTGACAGGGGCTTTCTAATTTCTATGCAAACCATTAAGTGTCAGATATGAATTCCACCATTTGCTATGGTCTCAGTCAAAAGATTTCATTAGGGAGCTGACGTCACACTTCGAGCCCACGCCGGATCATTTCTGTCCTATTTTCCCCCTCATGAGTTCTTTGTTCTTCTAGCCTTTGTAGGATCTGTGCACTAAAAAGGCCTATGCAAATTACAATAATAGATTTCGCTAAGCACCGCGGCAAAGCCATGATAGCCTATTTAGGAGGAAACCAAAGCAACATTCAATTTATAATATTAACCCTAGCACATGCAAAGGTTGCCAAAAAAAGTGATTAAGAAATTACAGAATTGGTCCACACCACTTGAAGTTTCTTTTTTTCCCCCTTCTCGGTCTTTCCTTTCACAATGACATGGCATACATAATAAGAAAGGGCTGGTAATTAGAATGTTCTGGAGAGCGGTTGGGTGCAAGCGCACAATATGTGTATGCGTGTCCGTGTGGCTCAGGACTGACACAGTGACAAGGGAGAGCCGAGTGAGGTCTGCAGGTTACTACTGCCGCTATATATAGGCTGGAAGAGACACGGCAGATGAGACTGATGTATACGAAAGAATTAAAGTGGAAATGCAAAGATTAGAGAATATGCCATGTGTAAGTTCCATGAATTAGGTATGATCCATATTTAATTAAATGATGTCACTGTCAGGCTGTAATATATTTTACACTTAAGGCTAACATTAATGCTATATAAGACAGAATATACAGGAACAATTGATGGGAATATGTTTAAAAAATAATTATCTGCTAAAGAGAGAGAGAATTTTATATATATTTATATATATATATATATATATATAGAGAGAGAGAGAGAGAGGAACGAGCTCAGATAGAGGTTAAACTGTATTTGGTTTTAAAGACTAGGACGAGTTGAATTTGTTCTTTTCGGCAGTGCAGGGATCAGACGGAGGCGTCCGGGGAGCACTGCGCTCCCGACACAAGCCCCACAGCTAGATGCGCGAGTTTTCCTGCCTGTCTCTCTGCCACGGCTTCCCTATGAGGCTGCAAATAAATATAATCAATCCCATTTACATACAAATGGACCTTCGCTCCACTCTTCTTAGCGATCTGTCTGCTGTCTCGGCGGCAAATACATTCACTCCGTACAGCAATTTTGTATTTATCTCTCAATAGTTTATTGATTGTTTTTTTTCTTCTTCTTCTTCTTTTTTTCTTTTTGTCCTACTCAATAGTTCCACTTCATTTTAATAGCGGATATTGAAGGCATGCTGAGCTGACATGGCTCATCTCTCCTCGCCCTGAGAAGATGATTGCTATTGACATTGTCACTTTTCTCGTCACTTATCCCTGCTTACTGCTCTGCATCACGATGCTTAAAAGCGTAAACGGGCGCGTGTCTGATATGCCTCGCTCGAGCTGACAGCGAATATCCTGCGTAACCAGAACGGCATCCCGACGGCACACGGACAGCCGAGGACGCCACCGAATCGTTACCATCGCATCCCAATGATACACATGTATCATTAGTCTAAATGATTAGTTCATAGGATGAGCGTGTGAGAGAGAGCTAGGGAGTCCTGTCCAAGCAAATCATTTCTCAAAAAATGCAACTTTTCGCCCGGCTATAATTAAAGTGTCAGAATGTGCCTGATCTCACATACAATAACCCTGGCAGGTTTAATTTGAATAGGTAATCTGTGCTTTTGCTATGCATTAAGAGAAACATCTGAGCTATTGCTCTATTAACTGTTTCACTCACCCAGTGCTGGCCTTTTAATTAGAGTTTAATAGCAGTTATTAACTCATTACGGGGCGTTGGGGGAGCATTTGGAGCTACTGTGACCTCTAGCAAAGTTGACACTTCAATGGTGGAATATTTCCCGAAAATTCATTCATTTAATTGTGACCTATGCAAATGTGCAGTTCGTCATTACAACCCAGCTGCAATAATTAACTAGAGTGCTTCAAATTAAAATATAAATGGAGGAAATGTGTGTCAGCCATGGCTCACTGAAAAAAAAAAAGAAGAAGAAGAAGAAGCAAAAGACAGAATTTAATTGTTTGAATTGTTTTAGGCCGATTCGGAGAAGAAAACGGTGCATCTGGAGCAAAAAAAAAAAATTAAATTTTTTTTTTTTTTGCAGACTGAGGAATACATGTACAGTCGACACACACACACGCACACACAAACATGTCAACACATGTCGTATGCATTGTCATGCGTCAAAACTGTCAAGGACGACTTATTATGATTTGCATTTCACAAGCAATTTGTTTACCCGAAGACGTTAAGCGCTGTATCAACACCTCAGGCGTACACGACATCATTACTGTCATCTGAGCCGGCGAGGCAACAACAGCACACATCTGCAGAAACAATTAAAGCCTTCTTTTTTTTTTTTTTTTTTTGGTATTCCAATAAATAAACCTTTCTTTATTCCTTTCTTCGTAACTTTTTTTTTTCAGAAACGACTGCAAAACACATTTCCTCAGTTTGTCTCAGAAGAGCTCATAATTGAGAGAAATCGCTCTGACAACAAGTCATATTTCAGCATTCTCACTCGTTCCCATACAGCAGGGAGAGACAGAGAGAGACGGAGACACACGGTGAGAGACAGGTAGATGCTTTTCTTTCTCCTTGTAGTACCCTCTCATGGAGGAAGAGCTCAATCTCTTCACAAACGAACAAAAAACTGTCACTCAGGAATTGCAGTCGGCTGCAAATATGTTCTTTGAAGTCGTCGTTTCAGCAAATCATTAAAAAAAAAAAACTTTATATCTAATTAAAATGATAACTGCATTCTCATTTTTCAAACTCTCCATATCCTGAGGGCCAATTGGGATGAGTGTTTCTGTTCTTTTTTTTTTTTGTTCCTCGTGCTGCCTGTACAGCAGTGTGGCGTGCTGAACTGCTCCTGCAGCAAGATCACATCATTACCATCTCCCCAGCTGAGCCGCAGCCAACCATTATCATGCAGCATTATTAATCTTCTTGTCTTATCAACTTGCAAATCACAAACCATTGAGCCTTATGGCGTGGTTTTTGGGTCCACGGTTATTCATTTTGTAGGTCTACCTAGCCTGCAAGTCCTCTTAATCACCTGACGATTGTCATTCTCTTACTTTTGCCCTGCCCCCCGTGGCCTCTGTATCTGTGCAAAAAAAAAAAAAAAATCCTTCTCCTAACTGATCGCATGCCCCCCCCCCCCCCCCCCTTTTTTCCATTGCTAAAAGAGGACCCTCGCTTCTGTACAGTCCAGACAGTGAGGAGGATAAATTTCATTCATAGACTAGAATTAACATCTCACTGCCAGGAAATGAACTCTTTTCCTGATATCTATGTCTTTCTTTTTTTTCCTCTCTTCTTTTTTCCCCCTTCTGTTTACCTGTTTGCTAAAATTAAAGATGGTGTAGAAAACTGAAGAGAGGAAGAGAAAGTTTTAAGCTGCGTTCACTGTCCCCTGGCCCTCAGCTCACTCTGTTTGCTTTTCTCACTGCTGAAATATGCATTGTGCTGAAAAAACAAAAAAAATACAGGATGCTTAATACATTACATGTGTAAGATACACACACACACACACACACACACACACACACACACACACACACACACACATACACACACGTTTCCCCACGTTTCCTTTTTAAAATTTCAAAACTGTATATCAAGTGGATTTTTTTTATTTACTTTTTCATTATTTTGATAATTTTTTTATGTGCATAAATAAAACAAATAATTTTCAAAAAACTTTCATGAAGGAAAAAAAAATACAAATCAAAACATTCGAAAATAATATTTTATAAACATTTATATTTATTTAAATTAAAACAATATGTTAAATGATTAAATCATGTAAAAGAAGTTAAAATATATGACAATTTTAATTATTAATTTATTCAATATTTTATTGATTATTCACTTATTTCATTATTAAATAGTCAAATTATTTTATAATTATTTATCATATAATTTTGTACATTTTTATTTTTCCTTTTTAAAAATATATTTCATGTTATTTAACTTAAAAAAAAATATTTTAATGCATTACAAGGTTTCTCACAAGCACCAACACACACGTTAAAAAAAAAAAGACATAAAGGAGAGATAAAGGGGGGGGGGGGGGGGGGGGATACTATTTCAAAGGTTTCCGGGTATACCGAAGCACAATGTACAGGATATGAAGCAGATAATAATTTTTATGCTTTTCAAATTGATTTGGCAGGCTTCGTCTAAGTCCAGCTACAGTTTCATGGAAAAGAGACGGGAGTGCTGTAACCCTCCAAACGTTTCTAAATATTGAAAGCGGAATTTTTAAAAGAAAAGAGCCCTTAAGGATAAGATGTTGATTGCATAAGTGCTTTTTATCCCTGTTATCACATCCTCTCGTTCTGAAGATGCGGGCTTCAGGCCAAACAGGACACTCCATGTGACCAAAATTCATCTCAGGATAAAATACGCTGACTTTGTAAAGGTGCTATTTAGACACGGGTGGTAAGATTCGAAGAAGCTCCGTGCTGTCTGTGCATCTGGCTTTGTTTGATCTTGTATACGCATTTGACCTCGGAACTCGGCACAAACCTTAAAGTTTTACTACGAACACCGTCTGATGTTTAAAAATGACTGTTCATACAAAACTTGAAATGATTTTATTTATGACGGAAGGGACTGCGTGGGACATCTGCCTGCAATGCTGAAAAGGCCTGGATGGACATCCAGCAGTTCCTACAGGCTGCTTGGGAAGGCTGGTGTCAGTCAGATGGAGTGTTCTGAAAACTGGAGAGAAGAAAAAAAGACCTTTACATGTTTAACAGCATGTGTCCTATTTTGGCGTGCCAGTGCTAGGCAGCAGCTGTAACGAAGGAGCCAGAAGTTTTTATGCCTGTCTATAAATTGGAGCTAGGAGGTTGATGAGCAGTGAAGGAGGAGAGAGAGAGAGAGAGAGAGAGAGAGAGAGAGAGGATTAAAAGAGACAGAGATGGAAAGTTAGACAGAGAGAGGGAGAGAGAGAGAGAGACACAGAGAAAGAAATACTGTAGTACAAGGAAGAGAGACACTGAGAGACAAAGAAATGAAGAGAAATGCAGAGAAACAGAGAGAAAGACATTTCTCCTCCCAAAAATATAAACAAATAAGAAAGACTTTTATGGATCACACATTTCTGCAAATTAACAGATGAGAAATTAAAAGGCGTGAGACACAAGCTGTCCTGCACACACACCCTGAGTATCTGTTCTTGTGTATTTTTACTATTTTATATATACTGTATATATTGTTTCCTTTTATTTTACCGCTATTTCTATGAAAATGTTTTTGTCAATACTTTAACTGCACTCCTGCCAATAAAGCTCAGTGAGAGGTAGAGAAAAAAAAGACAGATTTAAACATAGAGAGAGAGAGAGAGAGAGACAGAGACTATTCAACCTGAGGACACTCACTCCACACACATGCATGAGGTAGAGATCATTTCTGCTGTATTGCACCAGACACTTGCTGTGGCATCTTCAAACAATTCACAAGAAACAGAGGGGGAAAAAAAGAGGAAAACAGCACAGTGAGAGAGAGGATGAACTTAGCCCACAGCACAGAGTCAACAGGCTTCTCTCCTCTCATCCCGCAGTGTGAATCCTCTCAAGGCTCCTGGCAGGTCGAGCGACAAATTTCAGCCCGAGGAGATGGAACCATCCCCGCCAGAGCACAGCAGCCATGAGTGCCCAGCTTCCAGACAATCCGAACAAACATTCCTTCCTCATCCTGGGGCTTATGAAGGTGGGAACGGACTAAGAGAGACAAGGTGGTTGACTCGATGGGACAGCTGGACAAGCTCCGGGGGAGGTGAAAGGGCTCAGGCGCTGGGTCTCATCCCTTCAGGCTGCCCAGGGCCGCATGCCCGGGGCTATCGTTCACAAATCAGCACCACTCCCCGAAATCAAAGGCTGCAGAGCAGACCCGACCCAGCTACTTAGCAGACTGAATTATTAACACGGGGAAAAAGGTCACCAAAAACTAACTCCTCAGAAATGTACCCTAATTCTTTTACAGCTCGCTCCTCGAAAAGTCTCAATCTTTAATGGACAGAGAGGAAGCGGGAAAGACCGGGGTAAAAAAATAAAAAAGTGCGAGAAGTGATCAAAGCGGTTTTTAAATTTGCAGAGTTTTGCATTTGGATTTATTAATGATTGATTTATTAAAATCAGACCTTGACTTCAGTCGGTTACATGGGGTAATTAAGTTGGCTTCACGTCTTAGTGGTGAAACGCAAAGTAATTGACCTTTTTGATGATGTAAGCCACTTTAAAACTGCTTTTAATCATCCATGACATTGGAGATATAGCTCAAAGGCTATCAAATATGTGCTTATGCCATTAAATAATTTTAAGTTAGATGAGCCATGGTAACCTGAAAAATATAAGGATGTTAGAAACATTTGTTTCTAAGGCTGGGATGCGGTATCTGCCGATGATCTCGGATACTGTGGGTCGCGCTACGAAGTATCGTGGTAGCTGAGAAGATTTTAACACATGGCTACGTAACTGCAAACGTTTCTCTGCGCTGAATCTGATGAAGTGGCCAAGTCCTGCAGCAGTGCTTCTCCAGCAGTCCTGTACCAAATGCGTTTTTGATGGTCTCTCAGGTGTGTCTGCATCACTGCTTTTATAATTACTCATGTGGTAGAGAAAGCAAAGTGTGGAAAACAGGAGCCACCGGTGGCTCTCATCGTCAGGGATGCCGTTCCACTGGGCTAGACCCGAACCACAAGCACTGCATGTTTCCACGTTTGTTGCAGCTGCCCTGGATCTTAATAACAGCGGATATGTAGGTGCGCGCACCTGTGTGGGGAGCGCGGGGTTAATCCGGCTCGCCGAGCGTGCTCGGTGCGGCGCTGACAGCATCGCGGTGGAGGAGAGGGCAACAGGAGGTGGCCATCCCCTCGGGTTCTTTCCACCACAGCGCGCCAGAATGAGCTGTTCCACTCACCGCTGGATACCTGACAAGCACACCTTCATAAATTACAAAATGAAGATTGATAATCTCATGATTCCCATCTGTGTGCTCACAAAGCATCATGCTTACAGGGGGAAAAGAAGTGAAATCACTGTAATCAAGGCTTTTTTGTAACAGGCCAGGGGTGTGGTGGATGCATAGCCTGCCCTGGGAATACTGAGAATACTAGAAAGGACAATACTTACTGTATGAGCAAGTTTTGGACAACCTGAGATCTTAGAATGGACACGAGGAGAACACACAAAACTCTGCACAAGATCTAACCTGAGCTCAGGATCAAACCAGAGACCCGGAGATTACCGAAAAAGAATGAATGAATAATTTTTTGTAACCGGCATTCATACAAGATGCGTCACGTCAAGCATAAAAAGCTCATAATTTCATACAGTATATCTCACGTTAGAGGCACATTAGCGCAGTACTGTAGAATCCAACTTTGTGTGCCGTGCACCCGCTGTCTATTTTGTCACGCGAGTTGAAGATAAACTCCATAGACAGCCACTGAAATCACAAAAGCACATCGAGCACTTTATTTAAAATCAATAACAGTGAATCGGATTTGTAATTACATCCGGGCCGATGTACTAGCACCCTCTTTATGACAGTTTCACATAAAAGTTTAAGTACCTACTATTATAACTGTGCAATGGCAGCTGTGAGTTACTGATCAGTTATACAGAATATTAGGGAGGGAATGAGCAACAAGTGAGTGCAATTAGCAAACACAGGAGGGGTGTGGTTGCCCACTTAAACCGGGAATAATCCGCTAATTATTAAAACCTTATTTACTGAAACTAAATGATAACTATATACTAAATTTATCAAAACTAAATTAGGTCTGTATTCCGAGTGCTAGTCAAGGTAAATCAAAAAATACAAAAAATTGATAAATATTTTGAGTAGGAGCATTCTGTATTCAGTGTCACGGGGGGCCCGAGGCAGGGTACAACCTGGACAGGGTGCCAATCCATTGCAGGGCACACACACATACACTCACTCACCCACTCATTCATACATTACGAGCCATTTGGAAACACCAATTAGCAGGTCTTTGGATTTTTTGAGGAAACCGGAGTACCCGGAGGAAACCCACCAAGTACGGGGAGAACATGCAAACTCCATGCACACAGAGACGGGAATCGAACCCGGACGCTGGAGGTGCAAGGCGACACTGCTCATTTCAACATAGTAACCTACAGTACAGTACATTTTTATTTAAAAATCAAAGAAATATAAAACCAAAGTAATGAATGACAGTCGTAATCACAGAAATCTATTTTACCACCATACCACATTTTTTGGAGGAGGGTGTTTAACCCCTGTTTCTCTCTCTCTCTTTCTCTCTCTCTCTCGCCTCTGGCCGTGTTAAATTTGGGACAGCGGGCGTGAGAGATTGATGCGCACCTATCTGAGGCGTTACGGATGTCTGCAAGGATCCCACTCCCCTCCGTCTTTAAAAACCTCCGCATCAGCATAACGGCTGTGGCCGCACGCACGCGCTCACACACACGGGGAAGGTTATCGACTTGTGAAATCGCATTCAGGACAGCCTTGTATTTTTCCCCGACTATAACCTTGCCTTGTAAGTTGCTTACTCAACAGAGCCTATTATGAGGGGCCGTTACTCTCCCAGCGGAAAGGTCAGCGCAGTACTAGATGCTCCGTTTTCAATATCAGCGCTTCATTATTAGCCTGCTATTACCATAAGCTGATCCACAAATTGGCACGGTGGTGGGGCATTACAGTGGAGGGAGGGGGGGGGAGGCAAAGGGTCTGGGGTGCGAGCAACATCTTCTTGTAGCTCAGACAGTGGAACGGTGCAACATGCAGCATCTTCCATCTCCTCGTCATGGCTTGCACTGATAAATTGGCAGCAGTGCAACGAGAGAGTCTGCCCTGGCCATAACTGTCTAAGAGTGAAAAGGAGGTAGAAAAAAAAATAGATGCATCGAAAGGAAGAAAAGTGGAGCTGTTTAAAGACAGACAGGCAAGGATGACTTCAGGGGCCTGTCAGAGAACAAGGCGAAAAAGTCAGTATAGTTGACTGATACTTTACTCTGTCAGCTGGCCAAAATGCCAGATAGCATGTAAATCATGATCGGCTGACCGTTTCCGCCGCTCCTCCTGGCTAGTTGTCAGTTTCCTGCAGGCTGTCTCCGCTGCATGATTTGGACAATTGTCTCAGCGTACGCAAGAGCCTGAGATTGATGCTTACTCGAAGTGCCTTGCTTCAATAGCCAGCCAACATATTTCAGTAAAACAGTACCCAGAATGGACACTCTGCCATTACGCTCATCGTTCAGACTGAAGGGCTGTTTAATACGCTATAAGGGCTAAAAAGGAAGATGGTGAAGACTTCCATCATTTATCTAACCTGTATTTAAAAGTATTGTCAGAGAAGTTTAGCAAGGATCCAGTGCTGATAACTAATGGCCCAGGATGTCTTCATTTCCTTTGTAAGTGTGAGCATCCTGCCACAGGTTCATTTTTAATATGCTGTAAAGGGCATCCATTCAGACAGGATGGGACCTTGGGATGAGCAGGGTACAATAGAACATTCAGGATTGTTACGGCGAAGTCAGATATGTCGGGAAAATGGACGCTTGAACAACAAAGTGACAACTGTGGCGCTGGAAAAAAAAAAAACATGATAGGAACTCTAAATGCAAGTCAAACCGGACAATCTGTGTATTACTGATGGGAGGACACATTAGTAATATGAAAATAACAGTCCTCTGGCTCTCTTCTAGTGTTGTATATATCAATCACAACCTAAAGTAGGTTGTCCTTTCAGTGACCCGCGAGTGCATATTGACTTTACTCTGCAGACATGACTACATGGCTGTATGTATATTTCCACAGGTGAGCAGTTAAAAATGTTGCCGTGCTGAAACCTGTCCAAAATGAATTATCCAGCCTGTCCCCTCTCTCAAACATCTCCTGCAATATAATCAGGCCTCTGTGCAAAAATAAGCCGGTCCCTGGTGGAAAAAACAGACTCGAGTCGGAAATAAGCGCAAGTTTAAATAATTTTCAAAAACAGCAGGCCAATAAATTTCTGTGCAGAGGTTAATTTAGTAAGGGGGAAACCCTGGCGCAATTACCTGGTCCGATTCCCTATCGTGCCCTGAGGGCTCCAGTCGAAAATGTCACAGCGAGGAATTATTTTTCTGCTAAAACACGGCACAAGGAAAAAAAAAAAAACAGACTGTCCTAACTAGGTCCTGCCAATATCTCCGGCATCATATTAGCTTTTGTCATAGAATATTACTTTATTGTCTCTTCTACTGTGCATTCCTTAATAATGCACCGTGGAAGGGGGGGAAAAAAAAGAAGAAATCTACCAGCCACCAGAGGTTCGTTCTCCTTTTCCTTACGTTGGCATGGTGAGACGTGCCCTTGAGATGATGGGGAAGCTATTCGACCCGGCGCTGCAGCACGAGCAGGCTTGATGTGTTCCATCGAGGTGACAGTTTGCACCGACGTAACTTCATTTAGCTCTTCTAAATGAAGCCTTACAAGCGTAATTGAGCGCTGCACTCTAATCAGCCGGGCCTGCAGATCAGGCACAGGCTCCTAAATCCCTTCCACCCATTACATGCGGAGCAGGGTATTCGCTGTGACATGATGTGAAATGTTTAGCAGTCACACTTGTGAGTTACTGACACATGGACTGCCCACCTGTCATCAGCTGACACACACTACCCTCCCTGCTTACGTGCACACACACACACTCAGGCACCCTGTCGGTCTTCCTGGGTATGTATTAATCCCTCTCTCTCTTTCTCTCTCTCTCTCAATGCTGGACTGATCAGGGCCATCATCCCCATTATACATCACTAATTATGACACTATCTTAATCGAGTCACATCAGACAGATCTAAATCAAACTTCCCAAGGCTAACCATTCTTACCACCCTAGAAGTCAGAGCAAGACGATAGACGAGATGGAGAAAGAGGCCACAGTGCGGATTTCATTTTCCTGAACAGCCTAAACAGAATGCATCACCAGACAAATCTCCTACATCGTGTAGTGTTATTTTTAATCATGTACAGTACAATGACTTTATCATTCTTTACAATACCAGAAAAAAGGTTTGTTGATTTATTTGCCTCATTCTAGAACATTCTAGTAGATTTTTTTAAAACTATGAAAATGACACACATGGCATTAGGTCAAATAAGGTCGTTATTTGAAGACATAAAGGTCAACTATTCTGGAATAGTTCTTGCAAGAACAGTATTGTCACGTGCATTTGCAAAACTCATCAAGCACCACAATGAAACTGTCTCTCATGAAGACTATCCCAGGAAAGCAAGACCAACACTTATCTCTGCTGCAGAGGAGAAGTTCATTCAGAGTTACCAGCCTCAGAAATGGTCTACAGCACCTCAGATTAGAGTCGTTATGAAGGCTTTAAAGAGCGTAAGTACAGTAGCAGACTGTATCTCAATATCAACTTGGTCTAAATAGAAGGTGTGGCCAAACTTTTGACTGTATACTGCATGTTGTATGATTTTTCTACATCGTCTACTTTTAACATCGGTTAAGTTCAGGCTTTATTCGTCACATTTACATAACTGCACAGTGAAATTCTTCCATTCTTTATTCTTCTCAGCTTATTGTTAGTATGCTGGGGTCAGAGTGCAGGGTTGGACATTAAGGGTTGGGTTAAGGGCCTTACTCAAGGGCTCAACATCGCCAACCTGGCAGAGTTGGGGCTCAAACCGCCTACCTTCCGATCAGTGATTCAGTTCTTTGAGCCAGCAGCGTCCTACTATTGCCCACAATGCCGATAGTGCCAGTTCGCCCTCGCTTCAGTGCAACAAGGGATTTAATTCATTATCCTGTGCATATCTCTCACCACCTCATCTCTGCTCAGATAGTTCAGCTTCCGAAGCGTCACCTTTTATACAACAACACTGTACTTATATTCTTGTTAATTGCTTGGTTAAATGAGCCAGGTTTGTCATATGGGCCAGTTAGCCTCGTATAGCTCCAGTGCATTCTGTAACTTTGAATTGATCCTGTGCGTTGCTCTAACACTTCTGATGTTGAGTTCCTCATTAAGACATCGCTGGAACATGGTGAGTGAGGAAAGAAGCTCTCGCTCCATTGTTCATAACGAGGCGAGAGTAAAACCCACCATACCTTGTAAAACCTACAATACCTCGCTACCTTGACCATATTCATGTATTAAACATAATTTTACTGTACTAGCAATGTACCTCTGTGACGGCCACTAACTTTACGCAGGCACAATTAATCAACAAATTAAGGTGGACTTTTAAGTTACTGAAATAATATAAGATTTTCACATAAATAACTTTAAGTAGCACTAACAGCACTTCCTTTGATTTGAGCTTTTTAGCTTCTTTAGCGATCTTCGCACACAACACACATGGAGAATTCCATGATAGCGTGCAGCTCTTCGATTTTATCAGTGCATTTTTAGTCTTATGTAAAAATAAACACAGTCAAATTTGCCTTTTCATAAAACCATAATTTAGTGCTTTTTTTTTTTTAATGAAAAAGCTCATTTGCACTTCAGAGGTGTGACGAAGCATGCTTAGCAGGTTTATTTTTCAGCTCTGCATATCCTAGCTTTAAAAAAAAAAGAAAAAGAAAAAGAAAAGGGGGCAGTGGGAGGCTAAAGCTCCAGATTAGAATTTTATAAGCAGTTTAATGCGATGTGTAAAGCATTTAAACAAACATTATGAATATTTCACTACCCATAAAACCTCCCCTTTGATGCCCCCCAAAGCTGATTTCCCCCACCACGCGCAATCCGCAACATCTTGTTAACTAATTGACTGTGACGGTTTGCTAAACACACACAAATGCGCTACATGTTGCTCTGAACCTGTTCACGCAGCATCCACAACAGATGATGGCTTTGCTGGATTTTAGCCTCCGAGGCCCATGCAAACAGATCTCGCTAAGCTTTTTAACATGCTCACATCCATAATGGGCGCTTTCACAGGGAGACCTGTGGCAATGAAAGAGACAGGAGGAAATAGGAGAAGCAGACGTAGTTTGGCAATTAGTACTGCCATATCCCTTTGCAGGCAGAAAAAATAATAATAATAAAAACTCTGAGAAAATAATACATGAGTAGTGTGTGAGAGAGGCCCTCACGGTTAGACTTGACACAAAGCGCAGACCAGAGCGGCTGCATCACTCGCCGCTCTGTCCCGCATAGCCTTTTGAAGTGGGCGTGCTGGCGAGGCCGCCGAAACAAATCACCTCCTCTGAACCCGGCACACGCCATCACAACACACAGACCGCACTTACTATTCCATTTTATATTAGACTTGTATTAAGAGGCTACAGTGCCTTGCATAAATATTCACCCCCCCCCCCTCCCCTCTTTGGAACCTTTCAGTATTTTGTATTGCTACAAACCTGAAGCTGAAAGGAACTTAATTGGAATTATATGCCATGAACTCACAGAAAATTACTCATAATGCAGAAATTGTGAGAAATCAATATAGTATGCAAAATGTCTGTCAAGCTAAAAAATGTAAAAGCTGTGATTGCATAAGTATTCATCCCTATTACTGTGAAATCCTACATTGGTTCTGGGTTAGTAATGGGCTACTTGCACTCAGAGCCTTGACGCATCTCCATTTTCAATTAGAAAGTGTTTTTCATATAGCAATACAGCAAAAAAAAAAAAAAAAAAAAAACTTTTTTCAGTCTTATGGTGTATATATTCATACAGTATTGTTAGCTTGGGTGTTGCTTTCTAGTATTTTCTTGGCTTCATAGGAGTTTGGATGTATGATGAAGCACACAGGAGCTCTGCAATGCTGTTACCTACATACAGTAATCAGAACTGTTGCTGTTTATTTTTAGAAGCTTCTTCAGACATTAAGTGTAAAATAGCATCACTGCCATTATAGCGCATGAGCTAGACGCAGAAGTGCCGTCTTGGTGATAATGTGGTTTTGCAAGCAGCCCGTAATCTGCATGTAGTCCACTAGTGATCATGATCTCAGTACAAATACACTAGTTCCAGCACCATGAATATAAGAAGCTGTCAAAACATGTCAGGGACAATTACTTAAAAAAAAAAAAAAAAATAATAATTTGAGTATTGTTTCAAAAATAATAATAAAAAAAGAAAGAAAGAAAGCCAGACTATGGCACAACTAACAATTGATTGGACCTTTGTTGAAAATAAAAATGCTCCTAAGTACTACAGTTTTTATTATCCTGAATGATGTAATGCATATTTAGCCATGCAAATGAGAGGCTAATAAAATCAGCTGTTCTCTCTGGTGTAACAGTGGCAGAAGCAGATGCTGGGGGTACAGTCCACTGAGCTCTGCTCTGCTGCTGTTGCAGAAATCACTGATTGAATCTGAATGCCTACATGGAGTCTTTCTGGTGCATCTGCATTCGCCAGCTCTCCAGAGACAGGCACCTTTTGACCACGGACGCTACCTGCCCGGCACGTGTGGTCCAACATTCCCTCCAGGGGCCACCTCACCTCCACCTGCCAGCTTTGCACAGAAAGAATCGGCGGCGGTAAAGCCCAGAGAGAGCCACACGCCTTCCTGTATTCACTACCTGTCTGCCGTAACATCACAATTGTAGTGTAAATTCCTGGTAATTTCCCTCTCTACACGTCTCACGTAAATGCCAGTGTTTCGTGCCATCGGGAAAAGAAGCGTGTTGGGATAATAGCCGTCGACTTTAGAGGACGATGCTATTTTTACACCCTGTCCTGGAGGAATCGCCCCCCAGCAGACGTATCCACCTAGTCACTTCATATTTAAACTACTCAAAAGCAGGATTTGTCACATTCACTGCAGGAAAGCAGGCCTGATGAAAACAGAGTCCGTTTGATGCACCGTGTATCATTTCTTTTCTCCCACAACAGCCTGGTGTATCAAAAACACCCCATGTAATCAAGGGATTTCTCTTCCACACATACACACTAGCAATCCTGCCTGGCACCCAACTCTGACAGTCCCAGTGCTGGGCTGAGCTCTTGTTATTTCAGTCTGTTTGTTGTGCCGGCATGTGTTTACAGCACACAGGCCTTGTTTCCTCCCCGTGAGCGCTGAAGGCTGATGAATAAGTAACAGTGTGTCTCCATGTGGCCGGCACTCCCTTCATCCTCCAGTTCTCCTGCTTCCACACAGACAGCAAGCTTTTGGCACCAATCTCTGAGGGTCTGGGACAAACACACTGCCGAGACAGAGGGGAAAACAGCTCTTTATCCGAGACTTCAGTGGGAATACGTAGGGAGGAGAGAAAGAGAGAGAGAGAGAGAGTGAGAGAGTGAATGTGTGAACGTGTGTATGTGTGTGTGTGCGTGTGCTGGGGAAAGAGAATGCATTATAGAAGTGGCAACTCTCCTGAGGAAATAGTCCGCTGCCTGAGGAGGAACTTATTAACCCACAGTCTGCTAATTAAACGGCTGAGTCAAATGCCTCTTCATTTCCGATAACAGCGATCAGGCAGATGTAAATACCAACAGAGGGGCGGGCTACAGCACAAGAGTGTCTTCAGCCGCCACTAACTGCCGGAGCTGTCAGTTTATTTACACTTTATAAATAATAAAATTAGAAAACAGGGAGCATTTATCTCGATCCGCTGCAGGCTGTGCATGGCATGTTTAGTCTGTTTGTTGAACACAACCCGCTAATGCGGCATGATTTATACCCGGGGTGTGACTTTTTCTTTTTCACTTTTTTTTTTTTTTTTGCGCTGCGCATGCTTTACTAATCGCATTGAAGCATAAAATCTCAAGCGCTAAACAATAGCTTTAAATCTTTAATACAGCTTGCTGTGAGAGTCACGACTCGCTAATGGGGTGTAATGCCTTTTGTCGCCGAAATGAGAGGAATCCGTATCGTTTGTAAAAACAATGCATCAATTAAGCAATTAGCTGTGAACAAACTGGGCAGCTATCCAAGCCACCCAATAAGGCACAGTGCCAAGGGGCTTGTAGCATTCATTAGGAACATCACAGAGCAGAGGGTTGCCTTTCATTCGCAGAGTGTAGGCATTTGTCTGCCAGCAAGGAGATGTTTTGTTCCACCAGATGTGCTTTTAACAGGGCCACATGGTCGGTCAAGGCTGGCAACTATGGGGGGGACGATGACACCGTGGCCTCTTCACTGAATCAGATTAATTAAGTCATCAAAGCAGCCCAGTGGCAGTCAGGCTTAATTGTGGTAATTGAGGTTAATAAGGTGCTATTAAGCATTGATCACAAGTATTGTCTCATTGAAGCTGCAAATTGGGCTTGGTTAAACACCCATAGAGAGGAACTACAACTTGCTTCCAGGTTGCCTCTTTTCCCTCAAATCAGGAAGCTTTTAATACGCAGTTGACGTACTGCAAAGTGGTGAGATGGCGACCGCAATGTTACATTCAAAACCCAAAGACGGAAACCAGAGCTTGACTGCTGTCGCTGATTAATCCACTTTTTAGCTTTTCGGTAGATTTTGGTGGCTGGTCTCCTCTATACAACGTCTTTGCTGTGTCATATGCTTTTCATATTTTATTAATTGCTTTCTTTCATTTTTTAAAAAAATAACCAGCCATGGTACAGTAGCTTACTGGTTAGCACTGACGCCTTGCACTTCTAGGGCTGGGGTTCGATTGCTGGCCAGGTTCGATTCGCGCCTCTGTGTGCATGGAGTTTGCATGTTCTCCCTGTGCTTGGTGGGTTCCCTCCAGGTCCGGTTTCCACCCCCAGTCAAAAGACAAGCAGATTAAGACCTCCGAGTTCAATTCCCGGGTGATGCTGTAACCTCTCAGAGACGGAGGTCCCCAAATTGCCCATAGTGTGTATGTGTGTGTGCTCTGTGATGGACGGGCACCTTGTCCAGGGTGTACGCCACATCGTGCCCTACGTCTCCTGGGATAGGCTACGGGCCCCCTGCGAATGACTGTAAAAGATTAAACGGCATAGACGATGAGTGTGTAAACCAGCCTCTGTTTCATACTTTATTTTCATTTTAATAGCTAGCTGGTTTGATTCTATATATTTTTATATATGCCTAACACTAGTGTTTTTTTTTTCAATATTTAATAATATGTGCTATATTATGTACATTCATTGGCATCAAATCCCAATTAAGTCCATTTTAGTTCCAGATACTAAAATGCCAGATGCTACTGTGTGGATCTGATGCTTTCAATCAAAGGTTATCAAGATAAATTAAAGACTTTAAACATAAATATACAATATCACTTTTTCCCGGATTCTATCATGAAAAATTATTGCATGCTTTTAATAGGAAATCATAATTCCTGTAAAAGATTTCGATTTAGACATGCCTTCCGTCAACACTCAAACATCTTCCTTAAACAGTAATTCCAAAATTGTGGCAGGAAAGCAGCTTGACACTGCTTCCTCCGCTTATGAATGGACTTTGCGTCTGGCTAATTTCAGCCATGTACGTCCACTGCCTGCAAATCATCCACGCTTAATGTGGAACCGGAGTAGTTACGAGAGTCAGAGAAAGCAGAACAGAGCAGGAGCTGGAGGCTGACGTCACCAACTATGACAGAGCAACAGCTTTAAACCGGCTCAGAGTAAACCACAGTGCAAGCAGCTCCAGCGTTCTCTCTTAATTCCTTTATTACTGCTCATCTGAAGCGGCTAGAACGATCCTTTAGGTTCTTTAATGCACCGAACCATTCGGAATTAAAAGAAAGTGCTCTGCTCTTGCTCAACTAGATTTTCTTTTCTTTTTTTTAAATTTTTTTTTACAGATTACTAGAGGCAGGAGCTGTGGTGTGCTTTAAATTAGATGACACACAAACTCTAAAGAACTGTCAAACAAATCCTGCTGCCAGACTTTCCAGGGTTCACTACTACGACATGATCTATTCTAGCCAGAGCTTCTGCATCTGGATTCCATCTTTGTCTAAAAGTGATCTTTTAGACATTTTTTCTTCTTCTCTCTCTCTCTCTCTTTGTGGATGCGGATTTAAAAACACATCCTGAGATAACATATTATACAGTAAGACACTATAAGAACCTTTTGAATGAATATGCCACCTCTCTTGAAAAGTGTCACTGTCCGTGTGCTCCATTGTGCTCGTACACTTATGGGTTGGCCATGTCAGTGGTCAGGCGGAGCAGACTTGGAAAAACAGTGTGACAATTAATCAAAGGCAGATGTGGCCATGTTCCCGGTGAGGAAGCGAATTCCTGTCGCCCACCTGCTCATGACAGGCCCCTGATCCAGGTCTAACTCTGTCTCCTCACATTCTCTCTCTCTCTCTCTCTCTCTCTCTCTCTCGCTGTACTCTGCTTCAGTTTGGTCAGTCACCTTTTCATTCAGCCTGCTCATTAAATCCCTTTTATTTATACGCAGGTCATGACTGCAGTCTTCAAAAGTGCTTTAAACAAACCATCAAAATCAGAGAACGGATTTTTCACAAGGTTTGTGTGTTTATGTATTTGCATGAAGTGTTTTTATGTGAAGCAGCAGACGACATGCTAGGTCTCATTAACCATTCAAGTCAGTATATTTATGTAAAACATTTGAATGGGCTGTTAAGCTCTCGCTGTTCTTGTTTTATTTATTTATTTTTATCAAAATTTTTTTGTAATGATAATATCTCACTCACTCTCTATAGCACTTATCCTGTACAGGGTCATAAGATGCCTATCTCAGGGGTAAACCCTGGACGGGGTGGGAGACAATCGGAATACCTGGAGAACATGCAAACTCAACACATACAGACTCGAGGCGGGAATCAAACCTTTGACCTTTGCGGAGTGCTAACCACCATATGCCACTGTCACGCCCATCAGATGGAAATTTAAATTGTTGTTATAATTTTTATTATTACTGCTAATATAGAAACAGAAATGTACCGATATTGTTCATTCATCTTATATGGCTGAAGGTTACGTTCTCATTTTGATGTTTGTTACAAAGCACCGTCACTGGAGGCTCCTTCCCTAAATGTTAAATAAATGCACAAAGCTGTACTGTAGGTAGTACAATTAACACATTTTTTAAAAATTATTTTAACCAACTATACAAACATGACTAAGGAAAAAAAAAGGCTGACATACAGTAGGCAAAGAAATAGCACAGATACACGTGATCACATTTTTGCAACGGCATTCTCATATTTATATATTTATATATATATTTTTTCCTTTACCTATGCTATGTTGCTGGCAGGGGTTTTAAGGGTTTTAAGTAAGAACATATTTCAAATCGGTTTATTATGATGCCGAAATTATGTTGAGGTCCCAGGAATTCCATGTGATCCAGATCTTACAATAACGTATTATAATGATCGCATTATACATTTTACTACCGGAGCTGCCGACATAAAAAATAATCAGTACTGACCAATCAGGCTTGCGACTTGTTCATGCTCTAATTTTCAACCGAAATGCCAGACTGAACAAAGATCACAAACTATAAGAAGAACCGAAGTACAGAACACAATCCTGCTGCAGACAAAAAAAAAAAAAAAAGTTCAAATCTACTTGCACTTGATGATTATACAAAAGAATAGTGAGCAGCCACATAAAAGCTTCTACTGTGTTTTCCAATTAAGGAAGTAGCGATAAAGCGGACTCTGAATGGCATTCGAGAAGAGAAATGAAAGCTTATCATGCTGTTTAATCAAAGCCGTTCGTCATGGCTCCAGTGGAGAGGGAGGTTTAAAATAGCACAGTGTATATTTAGTTTATGTTTTTTCATTATATAGGCGGCATGCAGAAAGAGAGAGAATGATTGAGAGAGTGAGGGCACTCGCTACTGTAATCTGTGGATTTTAAAAGTAGCTGCAACCACAGGCCTAAACAGCTTCAAGCAATCATTACAGCGCTACCCCATCAACATCAGTGTGGCAGCTCTAATTCTGCCCACCTCGCTGGCTCTCTGGCAATTGTGCTTGTACCCATCAGACTCAATAGCATAATTACATATATGATCTGGAGTGTGTTGCATGCATTGTTGTGTGATGTCGAGTGCGGCTTAGGGGTTGTTTACCTGCTAGAGTAAGCTGTAATTATGTACCTTTAAGAGGTAATGTTCTAGAGATTGGAGAGAGGAAGAGAAAGGGAGCAAGGGGGAGAGAGAGAGAATCTGAGCAAATTGAAAAAATGCAAGTGAAAATGTCAGACGTTCCTCTTGATTGTAATCTGCTGTACTATACAATCCCACTGCACTGCTGTCAACTATAATCATACAGCACCATACAATTACGCTGAATTAAGGTTCCTGGGAAATTTAGAGAAATGCATCTAAATGAGATCAACGCTGTGACCACTTTGCTTTGGGTAAAATATTGATTACTCGATGGAGAAAGGCAGTGATTGGAGTTCACTGTCAAAGCAGGCTCGGGGGCGAAATTTTGAGAAAGTGTTAAAGGTATATGGAGAAGACTAAAACAAAATCCTCATTATGACTAAATCGCTTCATCATCATCATCATCATCATCATCATCATCAGGGACACAATTATGCAGATTTGTTCCTTCCAAAAGGAGAAAGAGCAACAGTGCTGCTACTGCAGAATTCGCCATAGCATCCGTTAATATATAAGTAAGTATATGAGCTTTCCTTTTACTATTCATTACTATAAATTAAAAAACAATAGAAGAAAGGAGCAACATGAGGCATGGTTTACTTTTTGCTTTTTGTTCATTCACTACTGTGTGAATGAGTAAAAGTGTTTATTAATTTTTGTAAATAATAATAATAATAAATATAGTTGCAAGCAGCAATGACGGGCCCAAGCACCCTGTGCCATCGCCACCCCGGGCGCACCGCACAACCTGTGTTATTTGAGTGTGTTAAGACCTCGAAAAAGCAATCGTCACTCGGTTACACCGCACAACCTGCACACGTCACACACTATACAGATCTAATGTCAGTTTGGGCCCTAAATATTTGTTGAGTGCATTAGTGTGTGTTTGTCATGAAAGAGGAGTGTGTGCGCGCGCACACGTGTGTGTGTGTGTGTGTGTGTGTATGCGCATGTGTGTATTAACATTTTTTATGTTTATGTGTGTACAATACGCTGCAGATGCTGGAAAATATGATGTTCCTCAATGTGATGTCACTGAATGTGATGTCACAGAAGGTGTCACTGAATATAATGTCACTCAACATAATGCCACACAGAAAGTTATTAATCATTTTTTGGTGTAAGTTTAAGACATTATCACGGCTGGTCCGTTTGAGATATCGAAAATCCCTCCGCAATTTTACATCCTCAATGTCTTTAGATCTCTTCGGCACGGTTTGGTGGCGATCATATAAATTCCTTAGGAGGAGTATATCAAAATACATCGGGTGCATTTTTGCAAACAACCCAAAATAACCAGCCTCCTGTTAAGTTGAGCCCATGACATGCAGTGCGAAAGTTGTTCGGCTCAATGAGCTCTAAATGTGTACCGAGTTTTGTGTGTCTACGTGAAGGTGTGTATGAGCTATGCAGCAAAATCTCGTGTGGGGGCCCCATGGGGCCCCGGGCCACGAGACTCTCAGGCATCCTGATGGCAGCAGATTCCAACCTGTCTGCCAAGTTTGGAATCTGCTGAGTTTTTGAGCATGTTAAGACCCCCGAAATGTCCAAAAGGGTGGAAAACAAATCCTTAGGAAAACAAGAGGGTTCTGCGCACCTTATAGTGCTTGGGCGCTAATAATAATAATATAATATTAAACTTAGGACACACAGTAACACCACTGGGACATTTAACTATTACTATATGTATCATCAAAGGTTTTCTAACAGTCATTAATTACATCACTTATTAGTCACTGGCATGGATGAAAATAGATGGGTCAGTACTAGGAAAGCGGAGAGAGCAGCTGCCTGCCAAAAATCCACATTCAAAACCAGTCATGAAAGCATTTCAGCAAGAAAACACACCTGATAGCATCATGTCATCTTAAACAACGCTTTGTCTCATTAATAACTACTTTAAATTTGTTCCGAAATGCCTCTGAACCATCCGTGTCGTCATGTTCGCGGCTAACACGCGCTACGAAGCTAACTACCTTCTGTCATAAGGCTAAATCACAAATCCCTCTCTAATCCCTGATTAAGGGCACTACTTGGTGTGTGGAAGAATGGACTGTACACCCTACATAGCACACTAGCTTTCCATTTTACACTATTTGGGATTAAACCACAAAACCCAGGACATTATTTGATATTCTAAAGTGGAGCAAGTGGAAATATAAAGTAAATCTCATGCATTTCTCAGGACTGTCCATAACTCAAGGTTGTGCTGTTGTACTGAATATCAGCACGGCTGTGATATCTCTGGCTGCAACCTTGTGCCAGTGGGTGCATCACAACAGTGCTGATATCCAGCACAACATCTTGGTGTCTTATTGTTGGCGTAAAACTCAATTTCACACAATGGTGGATAAACTTCGCTATTAATCCGCAGTTTGCAGGCGTACTTATCCATAAGGAAGGATCCGTTCAAATCACAGATCAGCTCGGGTCTGTTACACCACTAATACATTACATGTGTTGTGAACTATGCAAAATGCTACGCTTTGTATTATACGAAAATCAAACAGTTATAGTCAAAACATGTACAACACTCTTGTTTCTAGCCCCACCCCCAGCCCCCTCTACCTTCTCCTCAGGGCACAGAGCTACTATAGGACGGGGTCTAATAGACTCTATGGGGACTCAGCCTTTAGCACTTCTGAAAACTTCTGGCCACACACACACACACACACACACACACACACACACACACACACACACACACACACACACACACACACACACACACACACACACACACACACACACACTGTTTCAATAGATCACCTCCGCACAGCAGTCCCTCCATCTCCACCAGCCTCTGTCCCGTTTGATCAGCAGCCATGCTGAACATGCTACCTTCTCTCAGAGTGTGTCCACAGACAATTTATTCACATATATGAGATCTCAAGGTGCTCAGGATAATCTTGAAGCAGTTTGCTGTAAAATAGTCCTTGTGCTGCTAGAATGTTTGAAGATCCTTACAATACAGTATCTTCAGAGCCTTAGCACCGTTCTCCTTCTGACCAAAAATGACATGTACAATTACTCAAAATCAGACACACACACACACACACACACACACACACACACACACACACACACACACACACACACACACACTACAATGACACAGCTTATAAACCAAAGACCCTGTGTCTTCTTTTTAATAGAATAGCTAAATAAACCGGTAACTCGGCTTTAACTAGACAGAAATATACCCAACATACCTTTTTTAATTAACCAACAAGGGTTGACAAATGATGAATTAATTATCTTGCCCACCAGGTAAATGGATGTGCTAATATGGCATGGCAATACAAACATATACACGTGGTATTACGTGACAGTATCTGCTCATTATGCTAATTCGTGCCCTTAACAAGATGTTTGCTGTTCCTTGTAACAGCATCTTTATTTTTTCTTCTAAACACAAGGCAACTTACTTACGACGGAGATTTCAATGACGGCTTTAGAAACACTGTTTCACCAGTGTTACGGGAGCGTTTGGAGATCTACAAACAGAATTTGGACTGATGCTCTAAGAAAGGTGAAGGTTTCTTATTAAAGAGAATCATAACTGGTGACGAGACACAGATTCATCACTAAGTGCCTGAGAGTAAACGCCAGAATATGGACCGGAAACATCATCAATGATCGACCGAGAAAAAGTTCAAAAGTCAAACATTAGCTGGAAAATTGAAGCTTACAGTTTTCTGGGATTGTTAAGGGCCAGCATTGGGAAACATTATCAGGAAAAAGAATCAACAATCAACAGCGCCCGTTACAGTGAGATGCTTATTTAAGAGATGATACAGCAAACTTGGGATTAAACGGAGAGGACTGCGATCCAAGGGCGTTGTGATCTTGCATGAAAATGCACGTCCGCACACTTCTGCCCACACTGTCGAAACGCTGCAAAAACTTTTTAGAAAAAACATTTTAAGGTGGTAAAGCATCCTCCCTAGCCTTGATCTTGCTAAAATAAACTCTACTGCCAGAGTGCGGATCATTTTTGACTCACCCTCGTAACTACACGTTTCTCATTCCGAAATGATAGTTCATTATCTGCATATGTAAATGGATCTATATAATGTTAAACCCATTTTACCATCAAACAGATGGTGCCTCGGCTCGCGCGAGTACTGCAACAGGTGGCGGTATTTAGAACAAATAGCATGCGCTATAACCGCGGCACCGAGTTGCTCTGCATCGCAACGAATGTAATGCATCTTTTAAAGTAACCATCTTTTGCTTAGATGACAGTCCTTGGCATCTTCTCAAGCAGCTTCATGAGGAAGTCACCGGGAATGATTTTCCAGCAGTCTTCAAGGAGTTCCCAGACATGTTGAGTACTTGTTGGCTGCCAGTAATGTGCAAAGCGGATGTCAAGGTAAACCTTGTCTGCTTTAATGAATGTAAAATACGAGGGGAAAAAATGGTTTGGCACATCATTTCAAGTGTTATTCCATAGTTTTGGTGCCTTCAGTATTGTTCTACAATGTAGAAATGAAGAAGGTGTGTCCAAAGGTTTGACTGGTATCATGCTCAGTCTTTATCAGCTACTGCAGTATGAAACGATCTCACATACAATATGCCTAGCAATCAGTCCGAACAATATCAAATTACAGAGACTGCAATTATAATAATCCAACACAAGTATAGCAAATTGTCTTCATGCTAAACATTGGGGTGGACACCTCAGATCAGAGAAAAATAAAAAGCAATTAATATAAGACTAGACAGAACGTTTTAATGGCATAAACATTCAGCCTGGATGATGTAAACTAATAGACTCTCCACGAGTTATGGAGATCTTGCCTAAGCTGGCCGGAAAGCATCAGAAGCAAAATCATTTTTCATCTCTGCAAATCAATGCTGTATACTTACGCATTCCTACAGTCATTAGTTTCAAATATTAATTAGCTCATTATCCCCATGCCTTTGTAGTAGTGCAGCTGATCCAGCGATAAACAAGAGATTTATGGTCATCGACCTCACTGAGGCTTTATAGCTACCTGGAGTTACAGAATAATGTTATTCAGAGAACATCTCCGTCTGAGCCGAAGATAAACAGAGCCAGAGCCAAGGCTGAGGTGATGAGAAGTATGCTGATCTCCTGAGAGTAAACATACAAGCTGAGGGTGCAGTGACTGGACAAGCATCAGGAGTGTAATGGAGAGATAAAGCTGTGATTGATTGCTTTAATATGTATAAGAAACTTAATTTGGAAATGCATTCGGACCCTTTCAGAACCAGAAAGCTAGACTGGAACGTCTAGACTAAATGCCTCAAAAGAAGGTGACAAGAAAGGTAGCTGTTTTCATTTACGTTTACGGCATGTGGCAAGCATCCTCATCCCGAGGAGACTGTGGGAGGAAACCGGAGAACCCGAACGAAACCCACCAAGCACGGGAAGAACATGCAAATTCCATGCACACAGAAACGGGAATTGAGCCTGGCCGGGAATCGAACCCGAACCCTGGAGGTGCAAGAAAACAGTGCTTGCCACTATATCACCCTGCCGCCTACTGTAGACATTTTCATTTAGTAAAAAAATTAGTTAAATAAATTAAGTTAATTTCCTTTTTTAATAAAATGAGGATTTTACTTTTGTTTTTATTCTAAAATCGTTTCCAATATTTTTAATGTAGAATTTAGTGAGATTGCAGTTCACAGAATGGTTTTTCACAGCAGTTTAAACAGATGGGCTTATGAGGTGCGGGCATTGCATTTTATTCACAGAAGTTATTTTAAGCTAATTTGTCTGTTGAGGGGCATTTGGAGGAAGCCAATTTAGGTAACCTACCACACACACATGCATACACACACTAAAAGACAGATGAAGCACAATAACCAAATCGTAAAGCTTATCACAAAGTCACTTCATCAACATAGACTGGAGTTCTGAGAAAATGGCTTCAAATGATACGTTACATTCAAGACTACAGACAAAATTCAATGGCATTAATCAGCCTAGTGGCTTCTGTAATTGTAATTTTTTTTTTCTCCCCTTACACAGACGTTTGATATAAATAATATATGGTGTATACACAGATCGTGATGTAATCAGCTCTCTAGGTAGAATACAAACAACCGTCTGGCTAGGAACGAAGAAATTCAATACTGAGGTCTATAATTGATTTAGATTAAAATAAGATGGTAGAACACCTTCTGGGTAATCTGCTATTTATGATAGTCAGTGCAGGATTCACAATGTCTGCAAGTACTTCTTCAGTTCTCTTATTATTATTATTATTATTATTATTAGTAGTAGTAGTAGTAGTAGTAGTAGTAGTAGTAGTATCAAATGCATAAGAATCAACAGATTAATTGACAGATTACGAATCCGGAGCCAGTCCTCGACAGCTCGCTTTTCCACAGATCTGAATCTAACATGCACGTTGCCTTCAAAATATCCCATAAAATCCCATCGCTGCACCTAATTGTTCAATATGAAGCCAGAGCATCAGAGGTAATTCGAATGTCTTTGTGCGATAGATATGTGCAGTCGTCCTCTTTTCCCTATTCTAATTTAATGCCATCTGCGCGACATGATTGGCCCGGTGTTGCCACTGCTGCCAACTGAGGTCAGCACAACCATCAAGCGCTGTAATTGAGTAGTTAGTGGCAATTTCCCCCCTTAATTTCCATCTGCGAAGCCCAGGCTTGGCATGGCAAATAGCACATTACACCAGCACAATGCTGCCGACAAGTAATAACATCATATCCACAGTTTGAAAACTTCCATGAACAAATGAGAAAATGTCAGCCTACATCGCAACTCGTTCATCTCTTTTGGACTTGACCACACACGCACAAGAACACACACACACACGCACACACACACACACACACACACACACACGCACACACACACTCCATGGTAGTAATATGAAGACCCAATGCTTGAGAACGTGGAGACATTCTAATTATTAGGTAATCAGCTTGATGTACAAACCCTGGGCATCATTTATCAAGCTGGATATGAAGAGATTTATTCTGTAAATCTTGCAACAGCATGTATACAAGAAATGTGGCATTCATGATGAATACTTAATCATCTCTACCGCTTCATCCTGTATTCAGGGTCGCGGGGGGCCTGGAGCCTATCCCAGGAGACTTAGGGCACAAGGCAGGGTACACCCTGGACAGGGTACCAATCCATCGTAGGGCACAGACACACACACACACTCACACCAATTTGTGAATGCCAATTAACCTAACCCGAACCCGGAGGCAACCAACCAAGCACAGGGAGGTGGCGTAGTACTGTTGTTAGCACTGTTGCCTTGCACCTTTCCATGCACACACAGACGGGAATCGAACCTGGACCCTGGAAGTGCAAAGCGGCACGTTGCTGTAGTGCTAATCACTACAGCAACGTGCCGCTCACTTAAGCATCATGAATGAATTTGATCAGCTTCAAATTTGAGAGAATATTTTACTTTGATTTTCTTCCGATTATGTTATCTGGTTGAAGGTGGCGTAGTACTGTTGTTAGCACTGTCGCCTTGCACCTCCGGGGAGTGGGTTTTATTCCCGCATCAGGTCTGCGTGCATGGAGTTTGCATGTTTTAACCTTTGCTTGGTGGGTTACCTCCTGGTACTCTGGTTTCTTCCCACATCCCAAACATATGCAGATTAGGCAAAATAATGTTTCAAAATTGTGTGTGTACAGTATGTGTGTGGTGGATTGGCATCCAGCTTCATGCCCAAAGTCTCCAGGGATACAGTAGGCTCCAGGCCCCCTTTGACCCCGTATACAGGATAAGCGGTATAGAAGATGAATGAATGAATGTTATTGACATTGTTTTTGATGTTTTGTCATTGATGTTTTTGGTGCATTCATTTTTCCAGCTTTCTTTTAATGCACAGAAAAAAGCAATCTGAAAGAAAGACAAAAAAGAAAGCATATTTTAACGAGTTTAACAAGGCCTTTCAATGAGTACGAAAGAATCGCTGCTGTATTAAGGGAATAAGGGAAGACCATCGGCTGCCCTCTCATCAACTTGGAAAACTTACACAGTTCCTGCTGCCTTAAACTAGATAATAAAATTGTAAAGGACAATTCACACCCGGGACATCAACTGTTTGATCTACTGCCATCGGGCAGACGGGATAGAGCATTACAAACTAGAACCAGTAGATATAAAAACAGTTTTTATCCTATTGCAATAAATCTACTTAATGCTGCTATAAAAAAAGGTTCAAACAATGTGCAATAAGATTAAATTATTATGCATTTCTCTGCAATTCATGCAAAATAATATATACAACTGTGGATCGTGCAATAATGGAATGTATGCTGTGTGTGTGTGGGTTTTTTTTGTTGTTGTTGTTGTTGTTGTTGTTTTTGTTTTGTTGCATTGATGGATGGCACTTTAAATTTTGTTGTACTTGTTGCAATGACAATAAAGACTATTCTATTCTATTCTATTCTATTCTATTCTATAAGAGCTAATGTGTGTGTGTGTGTGTGTTAGCTGTTGAGCTGCAGTGGCTGAGCTGCATTACTGGAACATTTACCCGCTTATAAAGCGAACTTATTTACTGTCACTTTTCAGCTTTCTGTGAGCTTTTATAGAGTTCGACCCAAAATGCAGATGAGCGTAATTTACGTCCGATTGGCATTTATCGACGTGTGCACAAGCAGGAGAAAAATCCGCATGAGAATCATATGTATCTACCAGCGATTTGTAAAACCACCTACACACACGTGTGCAAAAGACTAACACATAAAGGCAGGTATGCGGGCATATTAAAGGATTTACTGTACAGTCATTTTGTACGGAGCATTTCGGAATAGCGTAGAGCTAAGGACCAGATTTATGAACACACTGTACATATCCGCGACGGCTTGTGTGTATTGTGGGGAAAAAAGGACGGGGTGGGGTTGTAAACTAATGATCCAACAGCCTGTAATGTTGCAACTCGATAAGTTTTAGCAACAGATTTATGGAGATCATAAACGGACATCAGGGACAGAAAGGTACGGGGATAGGTGACTTATAATGAATAGATGGATTTTATTCAGTGTGACGCTCTTATCTCTCTCTCTCTCTCTCTCTCTCATATTGCTTTCTCATCCTGTGTAAAAATGGCTGCCTAATTCTAACCCTAATGATCTCCTCGCGGACATGGTGAATGTTTTTAAGAAAATATTATTTAAAACAATACATCAAATACCACCAACTTCAGACGCAGTCCCTCCATAACATACATTAGATTTTTTTTTTATCACCCATGAAGAATAGAATCCTCCTCCTTTTTATTATTATTATTATTTTTTTTTACAATTTTGTAATTACTCTGATGCACTACATCAAAAGGAGAAGTAATAATAGTTGTAATTTAATCTATTCACACAAGTCATTTTCATAAACTCTGCCTCTCGCTGCTTAATGCACGTTTCATTCATTATTTATAATGTGCTGATGATGTGGTGATGACAATGCCATTGTTTTTTCCTCTTACTGATGATTCAGAGCCTTCATTATGGGCACGGCGGGCTGCGGATTATCAAGGGCAAACAAAAGATAATTAACGGCAGGAAGTGGGGCAGCGGAGCTCGGCTGGGCTCAGGAAGGAGCCCCGCTCTTAGGGTTCACTGAGC
Source organism: Clarias fuscus (assembly GCA_030347435.1). Classification (NCBI taxonomy): domain Eukaryota; kingdom Metazoa; phylum Chordata; class Actinopteri; order Siluriformes; family Clariidae; genus Clarias; species Clarias fuscus. Next base: position 16,981,345 of record CM059224.1, on the reverse strand, counting down.
GCAGGTCCTTTTAGCAGCCTTTGCTTCGGCAAGTCCTCAAACAGCATAATTAGTGAGGGCTCCCTGTTAGGAGGGGAATGCAATTTATTCTCACCTCCTCCCCTCCTCCTACTCCTATTCTCTCTCTCTCTCTCTCTCTCTCTCTCTCTCTCGATGTTAGCACTGTATTAAGGTGTGATGATCTACAGATAGAGAAGAACACAGTTTGGTTACATTAGAGGATATAACGCTGAAACACACTGAATAGTGAGACAAAGGATGGTGCGTGTTGTATGTGTAAAGCTGGCTTTTGCAACTGCAGACAAAAATCACATTGACTCAATGGGTCATGGGAGGCCTGGAGCTTATCTCAGTGGACACAGGGCACGAGGCGGGACACCCTAGACGGGGTGCCAATCACATATTCAGTCATTTACATCAATTAGCATGTCTGATTGTCTTTGGCGTGTGGGAGGAAACCGGAGTTCCCGGAGGAAACCCACCAGGTACGTCGAGAATGCGCATGCACAGCGAGGCAAGGCCCAGCGTGATACAGTAGCGTGCCGCCTTACAAAACCCACACAGATTTTTAAGCATGGCAGTCTCAGAACATCAACAGCATGCAACATACAGTAACATGATCCTACAGGAGATCGCTGGGCAATTTAGTGCCATTGTGACCAAAAAGCTTTGACAGGGTCACAAATCATTCATTAAAAGCTCAGTGTTTGGCTACTGCTACTACAACACTGCAGAAAGGCATAGGATAACATCATTCTCACATTGCAACAATTAATATGGCAAAACAAATCCAAAACACACCACCAGGCAAAAAAAGTAAATAAGTAACATATTCTCATTACCTTTAAGATCAAAAAATGGGTTTGTATATGCAGCCACGTTTTTTTTCCTGTATGAGCCCGGATCCTGCCGCGTCATGACATTGAACGTCGTGTCATTTTCAAAATCCAACCAAAAAAATCCTCCCATACTGTACATGCTCAAAAGGATAAACATCATCATCAACAGCCGCATGCTGTAAAAGGTGCATAGTTGCAGAAAAATGCTATGAACAGAAAAGATAGAGTTTGGATTTACCCCTTTTATCTGTGAAATTAGACATACGTAGTTTAGAAAAACGATTTAAATGTATACAATAATCTTCTGACTCTTTATTACTACCAAAAGAGCTGTGCTGTTAAACAGAAAGCATTTGATTAGAAGAATTGTTAGTAGACCTTCAATAAACTGGTCAAATAGGATAGAAATAAATCATACATATTATGAATAAATAAATAAATATTAGAAAAAAATTACTCTTTTCTTTGTCTATACCTACAACCCGGCACTATTATGATGAACATTATGGCACAGAAACTGCCGTGTGTAAAGTGTTGACTGTTACACAGCTCTGGAACTGGAGACTCCTTCATTCGACATTAATGTTAAACAAACTCCTCCTCCTCCTCGCGTGAACCTTCCCCATAATGACAACTACGTCTTTCTTCGTTAAATAACACCCCATTTGTTACACACAAATAATTAGTCTTAGATTATGTAGATCATCTGCACATAGAAGCGAATGAGCTGTTACTATAGAAACAATAACGTACTGTATTAGAGCGAGGACGCGAATATAATCCTGTGATTATTATGTGAAATTAATCAACACCTTTGACGGCCAATCAGAAACGAGAATCCAACGGCATGAGGATATTAAATGTGTTGGTCAATTTGGGGAGTAAAATGATTTATAATTGAATTTACTACACCTGTTATCACAATGAATAAATACATCTTGAGAAATATAAAACAAAACGATAGAAAAAAGTAGCCATCGGGTTATAACAATAAATCCTGACTATACAAGTCTAAAAATACAATATACTGTACAGACACCAAATAAATGCTAATTACACTCCTGAACACGTTTTAGGTGATATTTCACAACCTCGTTTTTTTTTTTTAACCTATTTTTTTCTAGATCTTGAATGCGATGTAAGTGATAGCTGACAAAGCTGGTGAAAATGATGCGAATAGGACCAGATACTGACAGCTGTCACATCCTACAGCACACACCGGATCTGCCTCTGTTGCTACACAATCAGTGGATCGCACCGCTCTCACACACCCGAATCACACCTCTCTAAATAATGACCAGCACAAGAGCCGTGTAAAAGAAATGCCAGCGAGTGCTATATGCCCGAGCAGACACACATCTGTGGATGCGCATATAATGAAAGGTAGAGTTGCGTGTGTGTGCGTGTGTGTGTGTGTGTGTGTGTGTGTGTGTGTGTGTGTGTGTGTGTGTGTGTGTGTGTGTGTGTGTGTGTGTGTGTGTGTGTGTGCTCAACGTGCATCTGGGTCCCAGTCAGTGATTTTCCAAAAACACACAAAACAATGGTGGGATTCAAAGCAAAAGCAAATACTACTGGAAGTCAAGGGTCTCATGAAAGATTGGCTCTGCTGTGTGTGTGTGTGTGTGTGTGTGTGTGTGTGTGTGCGCGTGTGCGTGCGCTCACATGTACTGTAAGTACCCAAGGACCTGTGGCAGCCTTGACTGGAGTAGCACCAAAGAGAGAGATGACTTCAGTCTGACTACTAAGAGCTCGGGCAGGATTTTTATTAAGAAGTGGGGACAGCATTCATTTTTAAAACCTCCTCAATAAAATATCATACAGTCGTTACATATTCCTCAGTATTATAATGATATGAATATTTAAATTTAAATGCATTCCAAGCAGGGGCTCGTCTTCGGCGCGGCATCAGATCTCATTTTCTACTTAAGCTCCTCGGTCATGTTTATGCATATCCACATGCATGATACATCGCTCTCTTTTAAAAGCCTCTTAATGCAAGCCCGATAATTTGGCTTGACTTTAATGAGAAACGACTCTTCATTGGAGAGAGATTTCGCTTTCTTTTTTTTTTTTCTTTCTCGTCGCCTAATCAAATTGTGCTTTCTCAGAAGCGGTCAAAACTTCACAGCGTGTTGTGCTTGAAAGAGAAGCATCTCTAACTTCAGATGATTACTACAGCACAGGTCGGATCGCTGGTGATGAACATACAAGTTAAAAAAGAGAAAGAAAAAAAGAATTTGGAGAACGTCTGTCCCATGGCGTTATCAGAATCCGGTAATTGAAGGACAGCTCTTTAGTAGCGTGCATGCTAGAGTATGTGAAGGAATTTGGAAGGTAGAACTTTTGCAGGATGATGACAGGCCCTAGTAGAACCACACTACTCTGATCTTTCTACCTCCTGACACGATGCCACGGTGTCGGCTTTTGATTTTTTTTTCTGAAAGACACGAGAGACTCGGCGGATCCTACAACGCTTAACTGAAGCACGTGCGAATCAATCGATCTATAATCGAGTGAAACTCCAACGTATCGGTAACCACCTCTTTCTAGTACGTCAGCATTCCGTACACTTTTCTGGATTTCATTTAATAATCGTCAAGTTTATCCAATAAATAAATAAATAAATAAAAAGCTGAGAAGATTATTACAGTACTAACGCCAATTACGACTCGCTGCTATCTCCTATTAGGCAGCTTAATAAAATAGTCACTCCCTTTCCGTCACACCACCACCATGTGTGTATGAGCCTAATGCCTGGGTCAGGAGGCACAGGAAGAGATGGAATCGATTTCAATGCTCTTGACCTCGTGACACTTCGGCTAGAGGAAGCGTGCGCGTGTGCTGTGCTGAGCCCTACTACTGACTTTGATGTTGTATGTGTGTGTGTGTTTAAAGGGTGAAACGGGTAAATGGCGAAAGTCTCCTCAGATAAAATGCAGACAGTTGCCGGCACTTGGCATTTCCCGTGCTGACAGGCTGGCTTGTTTGTTCACTCTAACGAGCACTCGGACTCCATTAATGAGCGGACTGAATCCATTATCATCATCATTTCAAAAGGAAGCTCAGGGCTCAACAGCTCCCTGCATTAGCAGGCGTTGCCCTTGTTGTTCCATTTGATCTGTGGTGGCAGCGGGAGTTCATCCCTCTCCACCCTCACGTGCACCCACCCACCCACACACACACACACACACACACACACACACACACACACACACACACACACACACACACACACTCACTGACTCAGGCACACTTACAGCACTGTCGTCATATTTCCAAGAACATATACAGAGGAAAATGAACGAGTGAGCACATGTCAGGGATGCCATTACCCTGTTAAGACTCAGATAACAAAGTAATGAAGGATACAGGCGAGGAATGCTTAGATTTTTTTTTTTTTTACGTCATAAACAATCTGAGGCCATAACGTGACGGCGGAGGACGATAGCATTCCATCTCTCTGCCACTTTTCGAAAGGGCATCAAAGGCCCAATTAAGACCCTCTGTGCAAATGGTGCACGAGGATGCTGCTCTGGAGAGCTGTCATAAAAGAGGTGTGTGTGTGTGTGTGTGTGTGTGTGTGTGTGTGTGTGTAGGGCTGTCGACTCCCTAGCACCGTGACAGGCCCCCTTTACAACCCCAACTCTCTCCCTCTCTCTCCGACTCTTTCTCTCTCTCCCACTCAGTCTGCTAAAGGATTTTAATTAGGCCTTGTCTGCACAGCCCTACGCAGGCCTTTTGTATGTGCTGAATGGTACAAGGGCTGTGATTTGGAACCCCTTCCCCACCAGTCAGGCATATGAGAGAGAGAGAGAGAGAGAGAGAGAGAGAGAGAGAATAAAAGTCTATGTGGGAGGGGGTTCTTTCATTTCGTTATGAGCTACTTCACTACATTGCACCCTTTTTCCCACCCCATTGTACACACTCCCCTTATGAAGCCGAGGAATTATTAAAACGTTAACGTGCCCGTGTCGGCTTTGATATTTAAGACAAAAGGGTACAGCGCAGTAGCTACGGCGACATTCCACAAACTCTAAATGTGAGATTTCATCTGACACTGTCATCTTCTGCCAGTGGATTTAGTTCCTGTGTGAGCCTCCTGTCTATGTGTGTGTGTGTACTATCATTTTGTTTCTTTGTGTTGCACCGGCTCAAGGATAAAGCACTGAGACAAAACCCCCTTTTATTGATATTGTTATCCATTTATGGTTATTAAATTTAGCAATAAAACATTTTAGTATTCTATCTCTAATGTTTTAAATGGTAACGGAGATTATACGTTAAATCATGGCCTTGATAATATATATTGTGTGTGTGTGTGTGTGTGTGTGAGAGAGAGAGAGAGAGAAATAGATAGAAATAGACTGGAGAGATTGACAAAGTAAAAGCGAGATGGAGGAGAAAAGAAAGAGAGAAAAGGGAATAAATTGATTGAAGAGATTGAAGAGAAAGGGGAAAGACGGAATGAGCTAGATGCAGAGGAAAGGGGGAGTGGTGACGGTGAGAAACTGAGAAAGGAAAAGAACTGAGAGAGACAGAATGCAGACCGAGTGCGCCGAGTACAGTAGTTCGGGTCTCTGCGTGTACGTCTCCGTCCACGTCCCGCTATCACACATCCTCAGAGCTCATGTCTTGGCACCGTGCCAGTCATCTCGCCACCCCTTCTCTTTCAATATTTTTACTTTTTTTTTTTTTCAGTGCGGCGTCCCGAGTTTACCAGGCGTGCCCATGCCAGGCAGCCGCGGTGCCCTCCCCGGCACTGACACGCCATCCTGGCACAATCTCGCCTTTCTCCCAGGCTGACAGTCCTCTCTGACAAGCCTTTTTACATCTGCCTGCTCTGCACTCCGCCCGGCAGACAAAGAAATTAATACCCCCAGTGACTGTGTTTTAATTAAGCAATTTCATGCAAATTACACATTTTAGATTGTCAAATAATATACGGCGCAAAAATGGAAGGCAGGCTGATCTGATATGCATGGAGCGTTTTTCTTCCAGGGTGCTGTGCATACATGGAAAATGAACAAAAATGCTAATTTCTAATCTATTATGCAAACAGTGTGATACTTACATAGATTTGCACGCCTTTCTTGGCATGGCTGAACAATCCTCTTGAATTTGCTGGATCCACTGCAAGGGGTTTTAAGGCAAGTTTTTTTTTTTTATGTCATCCCTTTTCCTCTCTTTTAGCAGTACAATTATTTACACAGATCTCTCTGGTTTATCTAACGAGCAAAACTGTAATTGACTCAGGACCGTGTGTGTTAGTCTAGAAAGGAAAAGATTCCTCTTTCATTTGTTCTGATAGTTATAAATTTAGCCTTTACTCTATATAGGTAATGCACAGAATAAATACATTAGTATTATTTTTGATTAACATACTACATTCAATACAACTCTAAAATCTTTTTTTTTTTCCTGATTATCCAATTTGTGAAGAATAAATCCTCACATGTTCCTATTATTATTATTATTAAAAAGAAGAAGAAAAAAAGTTGAATCTAAGACGAAATCCTTTCATATTCAAGTTGATCTGATTAACTATTTGCTCAGGCTGCCTCTTAGAACAAGTACAAAAAAGGCCTCCTGAAAGCACAAATAAAAGTCAGCATGTGCAGGTAGCACAATGAAGCCCTCCTTAACAAAGGCAATGGAGAGATCTCGCTGTTTCTTTGTGATTCAAATACATTTAATCAAAGGTTTGCTTCGATATACTGGCACTTAGTAGTGTACATTAACCCATACAATAGCGCCGAATGAATTGCAATCCTTCCAGTAGGCTTTTTAATGGGAACAAATAGCAGGATAGGAGTGGGGACCGAAACGATAATGGAAGGGTACGACATGTGCTGTTGACGTGGTTTCTTCATCGTTGGAGCAGCAGTGCTCTTTAAATGGACCCTCATGGCATAATCGTGGGGTTTTAGCATGCGCCGTACACAATAAAATCAGGCTAAACACCTTGGCCCGATTATTGGGCTTTGAATTCGCAGCCATACTCATGAGCTCTTCTACTCAGCGTGCTAGACGTGCCTATATGCGTATGTGTGTGCAAGCTGACGTGGAGAAAGTGCTGTGTGTCTGCGCGTGAGAGCGCCGAGCCGATACCACTTACCTTAATCAAGTCAACAAGGGGGTAGTGTTTGGAGCATGGATAGTGCTGATGTTGGATTGAATTTAATTTCGGCTGACATGATTTTTGAGAACAGTCTCGGCAGCCGCTCGGTTTCTCGTCACATTAAGGGGTGAATACGCTCCATCAGAGTATCACAATACACTACTGACTGAGACAAGGGAGAAAAAGAAGGTCTCCGATACAGCTTGGACTGTTTTAAACACCAGATGACGCTTGTAAAAGCCTACCTGGCCTGTGTGTGACTTCAGTAAACACAACAGAATGATCGAGGATAAATACACAATAAAACCAAAAGGCTTATTTCAGCAACTCTTTTGATGAAGCCCGTTCTTTTATTTATTTATATTTATTTATAACTGTAATTGTTTGCATAATGGTTATAATGTGATTTATACAGCTTATAGAACTCTCAAATCTGATTGGTCGGAAGGGGTTGATTAGTTCTATAACTAACTAGAATCAGTTCTATGATCTATAACAACTTTCTATAACAAGTAACATAACCTGCATTTTGTTTGTCAAGAGAAAAAAAAAATCTTCTAAAAAATACCATAAAAATAAATATAACGTTAAAAATTTCAAAAGCACAAAGCATCATTCATTAATATATTTAAAAAAACGATTGTATTATTTTTATTTAGCAGCTCCAGAGTAGGGCAGACAACACTTTCCTCCGAGTGTGTCACACTGCCCTGTGGTCACAGTTCGCTGGATCGACGTGTCTCAGACTCTGTGCATGTGTTAGCCTTCACCTTCCTGGTTGGTAGCTGTCATAAGATAAAGGAGAGCTGGCTGCTGGGTGAGAATTGGCAGGGTACCAAATTGGGGAGAAACATGAGGTGGGGGGGGGAATGTACTAGAGAAACTCACATTTCTCACTTTATCTCTTTCTTCTTCTGACAAAGACTTACATAGTCATAGCCATCCATAATGAGAAAGAACGGTAGCTGAGTGGACCAATGACATCGGCTCGCTTGCCAATGTCCAGCTTGCCAGTTTCCTCGGATATAAACATGGTGAAATATATGCTGCATCTGGGCCCTACACTCCAGTGTACACCTACAGTGTAATTACCTGATCATAAATCAAGCTGATTCACACAAACAATGGTATTGATCCCACACTGACAAAAGGGAATAGTGCGTGGTCAGATCAAAGAGAATTTATTACATACAGTTACTAATAGTAGCACGATCCGATTACGATATAATTCATTTGGGGCATAAACACAGGCTGCTTTACAACACTATTGAGCCAAGTTCAGTTTTGATCTTCGCTCACAGCATAGGGTTTGATTTTATTTAGTCCTATGAACAAATTGTGGGACCTTTTAAGCAACATTCACTATTTTTCGGGATGTTTAGACATTCACTCCACACAGAAATAAAAACTTGGAGAAAACCATTATTTTTTTGTCTGCTTTCCATTTTTGTTTTTAACCAGGGCTTAAACAAGCCAATCAGATCCCCCATTTTGTGACCTCAGATAAGATTCTCTTCCCTGGCCTGTTGCTCAGCTCTTCAGTTCTCTAGGTGGGCGTGGCTCATTTACATAGACACTGAAACGGATTGTTCAGAAAGGTAGTGAAACCAAAGTATAAAAAAACTGAATTAACTGAGGGTATTTCAGCTGGAGCATTGACAGATACACTCGGGGGCAACTCTGAGAACTGTGCTAGCTTATAAAAGAAATAGCAAAATATGGGACCTTTAACGGAACTCAATTTATTGGCACAGAACTAATGTACGAATTTGAATGATGCTATTTTTGAAGCGCAAACAGCTAAATACGGTTCTAATATTTTTATCCTGGTCTCGGGTTGATGGAGGGTAAAAAAAAAAAAAGCCACTGGAAATCTGCTTGCTAAAGAAGAAAAGAGTATAAAAGTGCAAAGATGAGCTCGGCTTGCGCAGGTCCTTGCATAGGAAGCTGGCAGAATGAGAAGAAGGTGACAGCGGCGTGTATGCGGGCGTGCTGAAGGAAAGCTTGTGAATGAGGCAGCCTTAACACAAACTTTTGAATGTGTGTGTGGTTGTGTCTGTGGTTGTGTGTGCCTCATATGTGAAGCAAAAATATCTCTGTTTCGCTTCTCTTTACAGAAAGTTACAATTACTTCTGGGTACTGACCAGAAAAAAGAAAAGAAAAAAAAATTACCATCATTGCTGAAAATCATTTCACAGAGAAAGCTAGGTGTCTCTGAGGAGATGACGGGAGACCACAACATCCACCGTGGTGTGGAGCTCATTAAATCTGCCTCTAGGTAATCCAATTGATCTGCAATTCATTTTAAAGAGCATTAAATCAATGCACAAAGACATGAAAAGCTCTGCTCCTTGTTGACTTCAGTGGAGCTACCTGCAACACTTTGTAATATTGATAATGCGCCTGACTCGCTGCTCAAGCTTCGGGTTTTTTTTCCCCTCTTTTTTTTTTCTCATGCAAATGATGGCTGTTTGTAACTGGGCTTGATCAGTGGGCTCCGAAAGGGAAGCTGAATGCCTCGGGGAATTGATTTAACTCGAGAACAATGCGGAGAAACACAGTGCTCCACTCTGAAGCCGTCTGTGCGAAGAGATAGTGTTTATCTTGAGTGTAATCCCAGCTCCTCTGTGAAAGCCCTGGGCCTACGGCGAAACCGGGACTGTAAATAAGGATTTGTACTCACTTTACATGCCACACATGCCAACGGAACAACTTATTACACAACAGCGGCGACGGGAAAATTAACAGACTCGTGCAGGATATACTGTAGTAGCTGACGGCACGCTAGTCAGAAAAGCGTGCACAAACAATGTAAGATCATTATTAAAGTGCTGTATCTTTGCTTGTCAGATCTCACACTTTATACCTTATTGACTATTCAAACTAAATAACGTTAGAATTGAATTGATTCCAAATAAGCTGCCGCTGCGCCGTGCCGCCTCACATCTGAATATTAGAGCATAATTAGGTAAGCCTGTTGAATTTTTAATGCTCCCTGAAATCATATTCATGCCCGCCGTGTGTCAGGTAGAGCCCGGCTGCAGTGATACATCATCATACAGTGACACAAACATAATGGCCATCCCTTCAAACGTGTGACCTTTTCCTGCGAGTGCACCCTGCTGCGGTATATCCAGCCACCACGTTTGGCAGGAAACCCTCTCACCTGACACACACTCACACATACACACACAAAAGCACACACACACACACCAGAGCGGATGATTCCTGACTGCTAAACTAGCACCGAAATGAGGCACAAGAGCATTTAATTCCCATTCACCCTGTTCCACCAATTGGACAGGAAACTTAAGGCCTGTATTCAGAGGTGGCTCCTAAAGTCCTAAAGTTACGTCAATATTTATACTGGGAAAGTTATGCATATTCACAGACAGGTTACATACCTGCGAGAGCTTTTTAGCTTTTACAGTTCACCACATGTTTGTCTAAAGTGAAAGAGTCTGAGATGTGATTTTTTTTTTTTTTAGTGTCTAGACCATGGCATTTAAACACAAGCCCTTGCCTTTTAGCCCCCCTAGAATGTGCTAGAATGTAAAATGTAAATGTAAAAAAAAAAAAACTTTTTTTCTAAGTATATTTTACATGTAACATGATGTTAAATCATAAAAAGATTTACAAATGAAAAAATTCATGTGATATAGGAATAAAACCATTGCAATTTAATTGTAGTATTTTGTTGCTGCATGAGCATATCCAAATACGATAAATAAAATAAAATAAATTAATTAAATAAAAGAAAAAAAGGCTCCCACCCACAGCATTTATCAGCTTATAAATATACCACATCCTTTATATACATAAAATTTGTATACATTTGTGTGTATATAATTTGAATTAAATTCTGTAGATTAAATTAAAGAAATTGTAAAAAAAAAAAAAAAAAAGAAAGAAAAATACTAATAAATGTTGTACTGTGACAGGCTGCAAAGTGCCGAAATATATAACTGGTTAAAAAAACAACAACAAAAAAACCTTTATTTATTTCTTTTTATATTTTATTTATTTAATTTTTTAAAATATTTTATTTATTTTTATTTTTATATTTTTATTTATTTTTATTGTTTAACCTCAGGCGGTGGTGTAGTGGTTAGCACTGTCGCCTTGCACCGCCAGGGTCCGGGTTCGATCCCTGGCCAGGTTCGATTCCCGTCTCTGTGTGCATGGAGTTTGCATGTTCTCCCCGTGCTTGGTGGGTTTCCTCCGGGTACTCCGGTTTCTTCCCACAGTCCAAAGACATGTAGGTTAGGCTAATTGGCATTCCCAAATTGCCCGTAGTGTGTGAATGAGTGAGTGTATGTGTGTGTCTGTGCCCTGTGATGGATTGGCACCCTGTCCATGGGTGTACCCTGCCATGTGCCCTAAGTCTCCTGGGATAGGCTCCAGGCCCCTGTGACCCTGAATACAGGATTAAGCGGTATAGATGATGAGTGAGTGAGTGAGTGTTTAACCTCATCAGCAGCCTCATTTCTCCTCTCATCTGTTCCAGTCACTCAGCGCTCAGCATCACCAGTACACTAATCACCAGTCTGATTATCTGTCACCATCTGCAACTGTTTCTCACTGGTTCATGACTTAACTTAGATTTTTTTAAATCTTGAATGATTCATCCAAGCTGTCGCACAGTACTCTATAGTACAGTCAATTGCATTTAGAAGTGAAGACTTGTACTTAATATAGATCATAAAAAATAAATGTATGTCTGAGAGAAGATAATTTTTTACCCTTTTGATTTGTAAATTAATTAAATAATGACCATTTTCGTTAACTGCACGCTCTTGTAAGGGACTCACGCCAGTGGTTTAAAGGATATATAACTTTTTGTGGCTACATCAAACTGTCAGACTCTGGCACTGCATACAGTACATACTGCCCCTAATCCTACAAGAAAAATAGGCCTTCTGAGTCTCACTTTACTTACTTAGACTTCCCGCGCCGAGGTTTCTCCAGTGTGATCGGTTTTCCACAACATCTCCTGCCTCTACTCTCCACGAGTAGGTCTTCTGAATAATAAGATTAATATTTCTTAAATCTGTAGGTAAATCTGAGGAAATGAAACAAAGAATAGAAATTTCAATGTTAAATTGGCTCAACACAAACTCACCCCACTATTCTCGGGTCCAGATTAATGCCTGATGGAAGGCCCTCCAGTGTAGAGCAGACGTGAAGACAATACGCCTAGTGAAAAGAGCTCTTGCCTACAACAGGTCGCTGCATGGAGTCTATCTTTAGTCTGCCGGTTCAGAGGTCAACGCTTCTCACTTCACTCACTCTCTTGACCTATTTAATAGACAGAGGAAGAGGACATCGCATACAATTATCACTCGCCTCTGAGGTTCAAGCAGGATGGAAGCTATTATAAAAAAGAGAGTCAAAGCATACAGAGTGCTACACCAGGGTTAAAGTTTAGTCAGGACCTTGTTCACTTTTGAGCTGGTAAGATTCTTCATTAGTGGGCGATTACGCTATTATAAAGCCAATACAAAAACACTTGCCAGGATGAAAATGATTGCATCTGAAGTCTCTATATTGCACAGGAATGGATCCTGATGTTTAGGAATAATCTATTCATAAATAAATAAAATATATTGTTAAACCACTTTTATTGTAATGTTGTACAGACATTAATCTTCTGCGACCTGCATATGAACTATGACCCCTGCCCGCACTGTGCTGGATCAAGCAACAACCTTAATTAACAAACAAACCTGATGAAATTGGAGCGGGCTCTATAACAAACAGCGGTTTACTTGTCTATTTTTTATTTGTTCAAATGTTCACTCCGCTAGAATTCTGTGCAGTAAGTTAATGTGTCTTTAGGGGCCATTGTGGTAAGAATGTTTTTCACGTCTCTCTCTCTCTGTATAGGCTTAGCAGCGGTTTTATACAAATCTCAATACATTCTCACACTTTAGGTGTTAAATTAAAAGCAGTGATTTTGAAACAAACTGAGGAAATGATGTGTGTGAAAATAAGTGCAAGAATTAAGAAAAAAAAAAGGGCGGGAACGAGGGCATTGCAGACTAGAAAATTAATAGAAATTGCACCTTAAAACAGCATTAACATCTTATGAGGCCCATTCATTAGGCAGCCAAGTGTTAATCCATCATTGAGAGTGTAGCATGAAGGACAGTCTCTGATAGGAGCCTGGCAGAAATAATCGCACATTTCTGAAATTAAAATTCAGAGGAGGACCCATGCATCAAGAGCTAGCGAGAGGCTGTGAGATAATAAAAGCGATGAGGCTAATAATAAATAATAGGCGCGGGATGAGTGCCATAAATACGGCAGAGGAGATGCAGACATTAGCACAACAGTGCGCTTGACAGTGTGATAATGCAGGGTAAATACATGCTGTTTATTCATTTGGCCTGCCACTTTCAATGCAGTTTAAGCAGAGGCGGCGGGTGAGAGGGGAAGCCTGAAGAAATATACCCTTAATATGCTACGATTAACAGCAAATAACACTAGCAATAAAACACCGCTCACATGCCAGTCATTTTGCAGCACATGCTCAGTGACTAATACATAATCAGAGTAAAGCTAATGTGTTTTCTTGGGTAAGGACTAAAAGCTGAAAGCTCAAATATAATAAAGTTATCCTTTTGCTGTTCCTGTAGTTTAATTAAATGCCTGAAGTCGAGGAAGAGACGAGAAAGCGATAGTCTACAGTATATATGGGGTCATTTATAAGAGGTTAAACTCGAGTCTGGGCACTTTGACAAATGGACGTTGAGCAGTACAGTTTAAAGCGCAAACACTGCCATGTATAGCTGTGTGTGTGTGAGTTTTTTGGGGGTAACTGTGCCCGGATGTCCCCACATGACTAAGATAATCTAAACTTTGCCTGCTTATAAAATCTGCCTTGTCGTTTTATCATTCTTTTAAACTAAATGTATAGCTTTGATTAAAACAATTTAAGAAAAAGGTGAGACACGGTTATAGTTGTAGAATAGCACTAATTAGCTGCATAACATAGATGTAGATTGTGTCGATAGATGGTCCACACCAGGATAGCAAGACAAAAATGTGTATGTGTGTGTGTGCACGCACATACTGTAGTGTCTCCCTTCTTCCTGTTCTGTTTTTAAGGATTTATTATTTCACTGAGTGGCATGGGGGCTTAGCGGGTAGCACTCGTAAGGTTTTTGAATCTCACATCCAGTGTGTGTGTGGAGTTTGCATGTACAGTACTCCCAAGTTTGTCCCACATTCCTACAAGACATGAAACGTTTACAGTAGGCCTACAGTTGTTTAAAGAAAAAAAGTAAGGTCTCTTCACCTTGTACTAGGTTGCCAGGGACAATTTAAGACTAGTAATAATACGATAAATAGCAATTACAAGGTGAAGAGACACAAGTGCTACATGTAAGTGTGAAACAGGTGAACCGTGTACTGTATGTTTCAAAGAAAGGCCTTCAAGAACAAGGATGGGGTGAGGCTCACCAATTCGCCCACTGAAAAAAAATGTCAATACTTTCCCCAATGTTAGCACACAATATCATCAAGAAGTTAAAGTGAACCCGTCAAATCTCAATGCATAAAGGGTAGGGCTGAAAACCACTTATTGATACGCGTGATCTGATCACTATGACATCACTGCCTTTTAAACCGCCCTCCTTCTGTAGTGGATATCGGGATGTGACCTCGGTTAAACCATTTGTTTCTGCATTTACAAATGCAGCTTAAGGCTTCTCTGGGATCTGTTTCATCTGAGATGGACACTTTTTGAAAGTCCGTCATGTTCCCTGGGTCAAAGAGGAAAAGAACCATCGGCGCTGTTATCAGTCACAGGTCCAAAAGCCAGCATCAGGCATGGTATGGGGTGTGCCAGTGGCTGTGGCAAGGGTGAATTGTATATATGTGAGGGCACCATTAATGCAAAAAATACTGCATACATACAGCATGCTGCCAACCAAACACCATCTTTAGACACCAGACATTATTGTATTTTCCAGGAGGCAAAACGCCAAACCTGATGCTGCTTACATATGCATGGCTGCTAAATGTGAGCTAGACTGGCCTGCCTGCTCCAACTGAGAATTGAAGTGCATATGAAGTGCAAAATCTCTCTCTCTCTCTCTCTCTCTCTCTCTCCCTCTCTCTCTCTATACAGTGTATACACAGGTAATGACAGTGGATAATTGGAGCACCAAAGTGTGAGAGATACAGATAGCATATAAAAAATATTTTGCTTCCAAAATGCTAGTCTTGAGGAATAGTTCTTATAGCTTCCTGAAGGACTTTTTTGGCTCTCATTTAGCGTCCAGGCCGTCTAACTTAATGCGTGATCCAGTGAGAAACAGGTGCTGATGATGACAGATGATCAAAACGGTGATTAGTTTACTGGTGATGCTGAATGTTGAGGGACTGGAACAGACAAGAGGGGAAATGAGGTTGCTGCTGAGATTGTTACATAAACATTGCAGCCTGTCACAGTAAAACATTTGTTCCCATTTCTTTCATTTTATCTACATCTTGTAATTAAATTTAATTTAGGGAAATCAGGCTTGGCTCAAGACTTTTGGACTGTACTGTCTCTACAATAGAAAGTGCAAAATAGGTATACTGTAGTTATATAGATAAATTGTTAAACAGGAAAATAAATAGACAAACAAAAATAAATAAATGAATGAATACCGCATTCATATAACATGAAATGTAAGTAATTTGGGCAAGTCATTAAATTCCTCTCACTTGCAGGGGGGAGAAAAACACACATCCTCCCTCTCAACAGACAGCAAATGACAGCCTGTTCACACCACCTTATTACGGCTTGTCCGTGCAACTGTTGCATATGCATCAGTGTAGCAGACTGGTCAGGAACCAGCTTTAGCAGGAGGTCTCACTGGACCAGTCTTAACTCAGGAGCGGCGTGGCAGCAATCTGACAAGCCACTATAGCTTTATCTGATGGTTTGTTTTTGATTCAGTCGGCTACTGTTTATGCACAGCAGTTGAATATCTCAACCCTCCCTCAACCCCCAGCTTAAGTCAAGGCCTCGCCCAAGCCCTTAGCCTTCCACTAGAGCCCCTTTCTCACCCACTTAATTGATTCTGCTGGGGCAGCCAAAAAAAAGTGGAATACATATCTCATTTTTTATTTAGGCTCCCTTTGATATGGGCAATATATAAAAAGGGTTAATATGTATTGGGTTAATCTCATGGGTAAGTTTAAAATTTCATGGAGACTGACCAAAAAAAAAGTGTAAGTTTAAGGAAGACTGCTCTCCGAGTTTGCCTCTGAGTGTTGTGCAGTGGAGAAAAGTGAAGAGGAAAGGAGAGGAGAGGAGAGGAGAGAGAAGTGGAGTATAAAAGAGAGGAGAGGAGATGAAAAGTGAGAAGAGAGAACTGGAATGTCGAGGATAAGAGAGTGGACTGTAGAGTGGAATAGAGAATAGGAGAAGAGAGAAGACTGGAGTGTAAGGGAAAAGAGAGTGGGATGTGGGGAGGAGAAGAAAAATTAAAATGGGATTATAGATGAAAAGAGAGAGGAAAAAGAATGAAAGAAGTGTAAAGGAATGTGCAATGGAGAGAAGATTAAAGTCAAATGGAGAGGAAAGGAAAGTAGAGTTAAAAAGGTAAGGAAGTGGAAAGAGAGTAGGAAAGAAGAGGAGATGAGAGGAGAGGATTTGAGATGAAGTTAAGAGTGTAAAGGAAGGGGAGGAGAGGAGCAGAAATAAGAGGGGAGGAGATGGAAGGATTGGAGAGAAGAACATAGATGAGATGATATGAGAGAAGAGGGGAAGAAGGGAGAGGATGGGAGATTGGAGAAGAGGACCTTGGAGAGAAGAGGTGGGGGAAAGGAGATAGGAGGAGAGAGGAGCAGAAGAATGTGTAGAGGAGAGGAGAGGACAATGGAGGAGATACAGTAGGAGGAGAGAGAAGGAGAGGACGGTGTAGAGGAGAAGAGGGAAGAAGTGTGTATAGAGGATAAGAAAGTGTAGAGGAAAGGAGAGAAGAGGAGAGACCGGAGGAGAGAAGAGGAGAGTGGAAGTGAGTGTAAAGATGAGGAGATTGTTGAGGAGAGGATAGAAGAGGAAAAGGAAAGGAGAGAGAAGGAGAGTGTAGAGGAGAGGTGAGCAGAGTGAGAAGCAAGGAGGAAAGTAAAGTGCAGAGGAGAGGAGATAAAAGTAGCAAGAAGGAGGGCAGAAAAGAGGACAGTAGTGAGGAGAAGAGGAGAGAGGAGCAAAAAGGAGAGGAGAAGAGAAGACAGGAGAAACCAGGAGAGAGGAGCAAGAAGGAGAGGAGAGGAGAGGAGAGGAGCAGCGCATGCACAAGCCTGTGTGTTAGAGGAGAACAGAGAGCAGGGGAAGACACTGGGCTTCTGCTCCCAGCATATTCATAAATCAGCTTTTTCAGGAGCTGTCAGCTGTTCCATAATGAGGGTTATTATTCAGGCAGTGTGTCAAAGCCAGCATCAGAGGAGCATCTCTGCGAAGCCCTCTCACTCTGCTCCTCGTTAAATAAACAGCCGCATACGCAAAATGGCAAACAAGACGCAGGTCAATCTGATACAGAGCGAGGCCATGTGGGCCTCTGGAGTAATTTACCCTACGGGAATCACCCACAACCAGGGAGATGGATGATATCAGGACCTCTGTAAAAGATTAATGGAGAGAAAAGACAAAAAAAGAAGGAGAAAGCAAGACTTTAAAGAGGTACATAGAAAACATGGAGGAAGGTTGTTATATATTTGGAATATGGTGGAGGGAAATATCATCCTTACTTTACAGTAGGTCAAAAGGTCAGATCATTTTTCAATAATATTGCAATATTTAATTAAGGATGTAAACCATCTTGTTGCCCGTATAACAAAGGGAAAAAGATTATATATCAATTAATGTTATGTAATTTATGGTGATTGTACAATTTGTATGTAAATGTTATTACACCTAAAGTGACAAGAGATGAAAAAAACAAAAACAAAAGGAAATAAAGAATTTCCAGCAATAATGACTGGAAAAAATCATATCAGATCATGAACTGAAATAATAATAATAATATATATATATATATATATATATATATATATATATATATATATATATATATATATATATATATATATATATATATATAAAAATCTCATATCACTTTAATTTGACCTCTTATTGATAATGGTCTAATATTAACGCATTCAGAATGCCTTCCATCAAAAATTCATCCCCTTATTGCTGTGTTAATATCTTGCAGTGCCCTCTGAGCTGAGACTGGGATTAATTTTGAATAGCGAGGAGAGCAGAGGACAGCGCGCGGGTGAGGAGTGAGCAGGATCACAAATGAATGAACAAATGTCCGCTTAACACCAGAGCATTCGCACGCCTGACTCGCACCGTGCGTCAAGCGTGGAACCTGCGCGTAGTGTTTAATGTCAATTTAACTTTTTTAAAATCCTGCATGATCTAAATTTAGACCACGTAATCAGTCAACACAAATACAAAGTACAACCCTTGCTCTGCACTGAAGTGGAACTTTATAAACTGATTTCATTTAGCGAGTCTCCCGTGTGGTGAAATCAATGACTTCACATGGTGACTAGATGAGTGAGATGTATCACCATGTCACAGGCCATTTCTCAAGCTGCCATAATTATTGTAGCCAGAGGAGTCATCATGGCACGGTCTAATTCAAGGACAAAGACAAAAGGAGGCTTTGCATGTTCGTTTTAAAGAGGAAAGAATTTAAAACTCTAAACAGTGAGGGGTACTCATCCTAGGTATTGATTTTCATCTCACCTACCTGAAGGCGACAGATTAATCTATTACATCTGTGATTTGCAGACAGGCCTTCATGCTGTGCAAAGGCACTCCGGAAAAAAAGAGAGAGAGAAAAAAAAAAAAGAATCACCAGCTTACCCAACTCCAATTAATGAATTTGTCGTTGCAACACAGGGGTGCCGCTTTATGTTTGTCAAAGTACATTTTGAGCATCACCACCATGGTAATTTGCGCCATCTGTTCTAACTGAAAGACGAAAGAGAGGGATATGAAGTGCTTGGGCCCGAGAACGCACCATGCGAGTGGCTCAGCCATGTCTGGAGGACATGAAGAGAACATATGTTGTCTTCCAACCCGCAGGCTGACATTGAAGATGAGCAAAGACAGTACTTCGAGGCAAATGTTGTCCCAGAAGAAAGACTGCCAGAACCTATACGGCTCAGATTATTGACAGGTCTCCTGTGGACAGCCCACACACACACAGGTTTACACACAGTAATAGGCAATGCCACTCTCTCTCTCTCTCTGTCCTGAAGTGTGTGAGGAGAAGGACAGCAGAGTCCTAAACAGCCCGGACAAATCAGCCTCGTCTGGAGACGCCGCAAACACTTTCTACGTCCGTTGAAATACAGATTTAGGCAACTTTACATTCAGACGCATGGAAACCAGGGGATTTCTCACTTTCCTGACACCAGATTTGATCCACTTACGGAATGATGTGCGCTGTAACTCGGTATGAAACAAGCAGGTTTAATTGCGATGTTGTTGTAAGGGTATGTGCAGCTCGCTGTTTGACATCTTTGGGATAATGATGGATGATAGTGAGATGGACTGCTGCCATTGGAGACTGTCGAGCTGGAACAGAACCACCAGTGATGAATAACAACTCAGAAGCCCTTTTTCCCCACAGGAGACACAACTCTAGCACAAAGGCACGAAGTTGACAACCTACATTCTTCGCAGCCAAGAAAAAGAGTTGAAGCTTCCATGCAACTATACCTATTACACCAATTATAATCGAGACAGAAACAGCATCAGAAAAATTCAGCTCACAGTTCAGACACCAGGGTTACGCATTATCAGTGTCTCTAATATCGGAATTCACCAAAGAGGTGAAAAAGAGCACCATGTAGAAAATTATTAACATTTCAAATTCAGTAAGTTCAAATAAAATATGTTATATAATCATATATTTTTCTATTTGCTTTTTAATTGAATCGAATTTCTAAATTAAATTAAAAAGCAAATGAATTTAAAGCTGTACCTCTCATGGTTCTCCCACTGTAATAAAATCACTTACTGTACGTTCAATGTATCAGATTGAGAAAACTTGGTCTATTGGATGACAAGTCATTCTACTACTGTATATATCTTACACGATAAGGTGTGATGGTAAGCTGTCAGTGTTTCAGATTTCACTTTTGAGTGTAAGAGAATATTCGTGAAACGTAAAACAATCACTGTGACTGTTAATGTCTCGAACATAATGAAATCATTCACCTCCCTCCATGCAGTCGGCAATAAAGAAGAATAACAGAATGACACTTTTGATTTGAAAGTTTTGACACAGAGATTTGGTTCACTTCCTTCTGCAGAGAAGTTCCACTGTACTGTTCGTGGTTTGTGATGCCATAGCTCAAGGTGGTTCCATTAAAAAAAAAAGAATTTATATCCTGTAAAAGATCCAGCTTCTGGCAGGACACTAGCCTGCCTATGCCACCTACTGGAACAGCCAGCTAAAGATGGTGCCACTTCAGCTTTCATCAAGAGCATGCAAGTACTGTGTAAGGTGCTGGATTCATTTAAGAAACTGAATGTTCAGGGATCGTGCTCGACTCCAGTATTTCTTTAAGAGGTTTAAGGCATGCAGTCAAGTACAAAAAGATGACTGATGACCACAAATCTGTGTTTCTTTTACGAATTTCATGCTCTTCATTGACAAAAGTGAATCTCATGCACAATAGTTTCTAATAGCTTTTTCCTTCTCAGACTTCTTCTTCTTAATAATAATAAAACTTAATGCCCAAGTATGTTGTTTTAGATAGGAATAATATTTTGATATAAAGAAAATAACATTTAACATAACACACAGTCATTGTTTACAACATTTGGATACAGCTGTGATAATGATATACAGTATAATAAACTGTACAACAACAACATTTTCGCATCAGCAGAAAGTAACCAGGTGATCACCTGATTATAGAGTCACTGCAGTGAGTGAAACAAGAATTTTCACATTTTCAAAACATTTTTATTGTTCATTGTTAAAATTACAAGTCATATTATTCACCAAGCGTTGGCTAACAAGCTGACCATTAAAATTCTGTTAAAACAGTAATTTTTTTTATTTATTATTCATCTTCTCTACTGCTTATCCTGTACAAGGTCTTATGGCATGAGGCAGGGTACAACCTGGACAGGGTGCCAATCCATTGCAGGGTGCACACACGAAGACACACTACAGGCCATTTGGGAACACTAATTAACTCATTTGCTTGTCTTTGCGCTGTGAGAGGAAACCAGAGCACCCGAAGGAAACCCATCAAGGACTGGGAGAATGCAAACTCCACGCAGACAGACCTGAATCTATGTTTAGAGACTCCAAAATCGCAGCTCTTGTGGTGTGTTTCCTGGTCTGCGGTGTTCGGGACCAACCAAAAGTGGTCCAAGGAGGGAAAACCAGTGAGGCATGAGGGGCCAAAATTTACTGAGGAACATGAGTTGCAAAGGCTGACCCGTGTAGTCTGACTCATGCCGTCAAATGAAGAGGAAATTGCTGAAAAAGTTAATGCTGGTTCCCAAAGAAAGGTGTCGGAACACAGGGTGCCCTTGACAACTTGTGGCAACCACCAAATGTGCCTAAAATGGGAACGTGAGCAACAGAACTGGACCACAAAGCGGTGCAAGAAAGCAGCCTGGTCTGCTGAATTATGTGTTCTTTTACTCATGTGAATGGCTGGGTGCGTAGGCATATCTTATCTGGGGAAGAAATGGCACTATGATGCACTCTAGGAAGAAAGCAATTTGGCAGAGGCGGTGTGATGCCTTGTGCAATGTCTTGCTGGGAAACCTTGTGACCTGCCATTCATGTGGATGTTATTTTTACACATGCCATCTAACCAAACATTATTGCTGACCAAGTACATTGCTTCATGGAAACGGTATTCCTGATGGCACTGGCTTCTTTCAGCATTATAATCTGCCCTGCCACACTGCAAAAATGAATGGTTTAAGAATGGTTTAAAGGACATAATACGTTTATTGACTTTTTCCACAGATCTCAATCCAATTGAGTATCTGTGGGATGTGCTGGAAAAACAAATGTGATCCATAAAGACACCACCTTGCAACTTAGGACTTAAAGGATCTGCTACTGAAAGCTTGATGTCAGATACTACAGCACATCTTCAGAGGTCTAATGGAGTCCACACCCCAACTGGTCATGGCTGCTCTGGAGGCAGAAGGGGGACCTACTCACTATTAGGCGGGTGGTCATAATGTTCATCATGAGGGACCTAATGGCTAATAGATATTTATATACAGTTACTGTATTATATTGAATGCGTATAATGAAAATGCACTTACATGTTTAACACAGAAACTCAAAGTCAAAATTTTAATATAGAGTGTGTGTATTGTGTGAACAAGTTTGACTGATAAGTCCTTGATGTTGTTCTGGTTGAGGGCTTGAATGGTCTGTGGGAAGAAACGCCACCTCATTCTACTCACCAAAGAGAAAAGAGTTTACGTTTGTTCCAGCACCTCTTACTGTAGTGCAGGTCAGGGAGCTCAGTGTATAGTGATCACACCACACTTTGGAAAGACTGCCTGTCCTGATTGGTGCTGTTTCTAAACGAGGCTGTGATGCCTCCCATCAGGATGCTCTCTATGGTGCAGGTGTGAAAGGTCCTAAACGATTTGGAAGGTGGTCTAAAGTCCTTCAGATACCTGAGGTGATAAAGATGGCAACAAGGCTTCCACACCACGGTGTTAACTTGAGGCTGTCCTCTTACCAATTCCTCCAAGAGGGCAGTGGTGGCTCAGTGGGCTAAGGCACTGAGTTACTGATCGGAAGATTGGCGGTTCGATTCCCAGCTCAGCCAGGTTGCCATTGTTTGGGCCCTTGAGTAAGGCCCTTAACCCTAACTGCTCCAGGGGCGCTGTACCATGGCTGACTCTGCGCTCTGACCCCAGTTATGCTGGGATATGCGAAGGAATTTCACTGTGCTGTACTGTATATGTGACAAAAATAAAGGCTTTACTTTACTTTAATTACAGTACCTCAACGTAAGCCTTCTTGTCATCATCAGTGACCAGTCTGACAACAAACTTTTTGATGGAAGTAGAGTAGGAAGTGGGTATGCAGTCATAAGTGACCAGTGAGTACAGCATGGGGCTCTGGACACAACCCTGGGGGGCTCCAGGACTGAGAATGAGACATGTCTGGTCATCTGTACTGCTTGTGGTCTGCCAGTCAAAAATTTGAAGATCCACTGACCAAGGGATGGGTCCCAAGTCCACCAACTTGGTGGTGAGTATGGAGGTGATTATAGTCTTAAATGCTATAGTGTGTTCAACAAACAGCATTTTAACATAGTTCCTCTTACTGGTGTCAAGAAGGTTTAGGGCTGTGAGCAGGGGGTATATGATTGCAGTGTTGGTTAAGTCTGCAAAGTGCAAGGACAACAGGATGATAGCCATTGAGGCAGACAAGTTGGAGTTACTTCCAGAGAGAAACAATAACAGCAGCCAACCTCGCAAGCGCCATCTTGATTCATTACATTTAACATATAAAATGTACATTAATGCACTACTTTTTAAAAATGTAATTACATTTGAAAATATAAAATGTACACAGTTGATTGGGCTTTCTGTGGGAGGAAACCGGAAGACCCGGAGGAAACTCAACAAGCTCGGGGAGAACATGCAAACTCCTGCACACAGAGACGCGAATCGAGCCTGGCTGGGAATCGAACCCGGACCCTGGAGGTGCAAGGCGACAGTGCTAACCACTACACTACTGTGCCGCCTTAAGTGTACACTAGTGCACTTTTATTCAACTGTACTTTAAGTTTTAATATAACATGTACAGTAGTGTGTATAAAATGTACATCTGTTCAAACATACTTACATTTTTACCATATAAAAGGAACATTCATGCACTTCTCCTCAAGAACACTTTCCTTTTTAAAACTTCTCTACAAGTATACTTACATTTTTATTATATGAAGTGTACACTATTGCACTTCTCCTAGTATTTGATTCTACAGTACAGGTACATGTACATGAGTACATCAGATGAGAGGTGAGGGCAGGTTAACCACAAGTCTCCAGTTTCATTAGATCTCTATATTTTTGTCTATACAGTAGCTTTGAACTTGGACTAGAGTCCTATCCAGAGTGTATTCTTACCTCACTTTCAGTGTTCTGGAGGTCCTAACTGACATAATACACTTACTAAAGACAAATCAATAATAAACGTTAGATGCGAATGACATTCTGGTTGTGTGGTTGGGTTAAATTCAATAATTTGCTGCAATTTATACATTTTCCTTTCTTTTATAATTCAAATTTCACAACAACCAATACATTCCCCTCAAATGTCAAGTAAGATATATTTTTTTAGATTTTTCACAATCCTTTTTCCTAGCAGAAAAAAAGCTTAACAGGCACACAAGAAAGGAATACTTTTGGATTAAAAAAAAAAAAAACGGAGAAAAAAATAACGAGTGGCACACAGACAAATTAGCTCTGACTGCTCAACAAGGAGCACATGTTGACAAGGAAGAGCATTGATCTGATTTGCTGACATGAGCAAAGGAAAAGCGAGACAAAACAAATCTAATAATCTTCTCCATCAAGAGGAAATTGCAGGCTTTTTCCTCACACTGGGACCCCCCTCGGCTTAAATCAATCGCTAACAAACGCCATTCTCGGGCTGGAGCGCGGGGAATAAACAGCAGCTTTTACTTTAATTCAGCACCATGCCTGGGGAGAGGACAACTTTCATCCATCACCTTCAAGTGTCACGCACACAGCGACACCTTAGAGAACACACACGCAAAGCTAATAAAACCATGCGGAAGCTGTCCCTACGAATCCGTTACAGTATGTACGGTACAGTGATATGATGCCCGCTAGAAAATCCACTGATGACCAGAAGCATCAAAAGTTCCCAACAGCCACAATCTGACTCGGACCAGTCTCCTTTAATGAAGTCGCTCAGTACCTGCTTCAAATTTTAAGAAAAACAACAGCTTATGACAATCCACTAATAATTCAATTTAGCAGACCGGCACAGTGGATTGCCATTAGTTTCGAGGATGTGATTTAAGATTGATGACTTGTGCCTCTTGGGAGTCTGTTTCATGAGGGCGTGTGTGTGTGTGTGTGTGTGTGTGTGTGGGAGGGGGGAGTGCTAGTGGCCTAGAAGCAGTACAGGAACAGGCGTGGGAGTCGAGAGGATTTCAGTTTAGAGTTGATTTTCTTAAAATTTGAGTTGACTAATGTGACAAGTCGCAGCTGTGAGCTGCAGAGCGCCAGGCGAAGAAACGCTCGCCTTGTCTCCTCCAGGCTCCTCACAGTGACATGGCAGTGACAGAGAAGGCCCTTCTTCTCACACACACACACATACATACATACACACATACACACAATATACAGCGCTGTTCAGCCATCAACCTGCCGTCACTAACACAAATTACAGAAGGGAAAGAAAGTGTGTGTGTATGTGTGTGTGAGAGAGAGATAGATAGAGAGAGAGAGAGAGAGAGAGAGAGAGAGAGAGCACTTATTACCGTAGCCATACCTGCAGGTAGTAGATTGCTGAATGGGTCACTGCAGTGACAATCTTTAATAATTCAAAAAAAAAAAAAAAAACACAAGAAAGTACAAGAAAGAAAGAGCAGATAAGTCTGAGGTGAACGGCAGACAGTATGGATGGATACTGGCTCCTTGTCCTATTGCCGTGTTGTCAAAAGCAAGATTATCTACAAGCTACAAAAGAGCAAAAAGCTTAATCTCCTGCTTACATCAGCGCAATACAGTACTCGTCCTCATGGCACATCTGCTAACATTTGCATCGAGCTGTCTTCGCCACTGGAGGAGAAACTAATTGTGGTTTGGAAACTAGGCCCAACTGCGAAACGGAGACTGCCTAACCAAGTGATTATTTTCATCATTAATAGCTAGCTTCCGCCGAATCCCTGACCGGCGCGAGTCGGAAAAGCAGAGCCCTTTTATCCAGGAGCGCCTTTCAAAAACGACTTAAGGACGGCGTAAGCAAACAGAGCTGAAAAAACGTCGCCCCTGATGAGTGAGCACTAGAATTGGTTTCATGCTCCAGCGCAGCCGTTAAGACAAAGCACCTCAGGAGATAATTATAGTGTCAAGCATCCGCTGGGCCGGCCGCTGATGATTGGCCAATATTTAGCTTTAATTAAATCAAAGCAGAAATGTAATTTCTCCTGAGTGATCTTTACGCACAGAGTCAACTTTCAAAAAAAAAAAAAAAAACACAATGTGAGTGTTAATGCCTTTCCTTTTCACTTTAGACTTTTTTTTTTTTCTTCTCAGCCTTTTATGTTTCGACAACACCACGTTCGGGGTTTAATAGACTTCAAGCATAGGAGGCAGGAGGCTTAACGAAAATATTTTACAATGACGAACGTCTTTTACAATAGAGACACTGTATAAAATATATTCTGGTAATTAAACAACAGAAAAAAAAGACTTTCTTGTGATATATGTTTTACTATGGTGTAAAAAGTTTCTTTTTTTTTTACTTCTTTTTGCACCTCATGATTCAGCCCTAAACAACTCTGGAAGCTAAAGCAGGCAATACTATTGCATGGCACATGAGCAGCCTGGGAGTATGGAATGTTTGATGATAATTATAAAGTAGGCTATTGATCTTGCCGCTTTAATATGTTGTGAAAGCTTCACTGTTTGACTGCCTTTTTCATTAGCCATCACTGGCTCACCGTGTGTGTCTTCAGTGGCAGGGAATTAAAGCAGCCCCTCTTTCTGTTTGGACTGCATGGATGGAGCTGGCCAAGAAAGGTCAATACAAAATTAATATGGGCATTAATATTTTTAATGCAAACCTGAAGCTCACGCGCTCGGAGTTTTGACCGAAGGCCGCACAAAGTGTGGTGGTGTCACGCAGAACACCTGCAAGAGCCCGGCATGCTTTTACTGCGAGTGCGTCATGCGTCAAGTATCATTAAGGAGAAAAAGTTCAGCGGTGACACGCGATCTCCATCGCATTTAGACTGATTGTAAAAAACGGCAGAGGAAAAACTGGATCAGGAGAACAAATACAACGATTTAAAGGTTACCTGTATGGTTTAGAGGTTTTTTACGTTTAGGATTTCAGGGGAGATTTGAATGTTAAAGAAACACTGGGTGTGCTTGGTGTAAATGTGCTTTATACACGTTTGTTTTCCAGAAACAGTCCATAATTGCACGGTAATTATTTATGCCAGTAAAACACAAGCAGGGGAGAGTAAACATGGAGAGAACAGGCCCGGTGACATTCAGTTTTCCCAGGATAAAATGATGGCTTGGTGGAAGAATCCCCATCTGTGTGAGTGTACCTGCTGTTATTTATGGGATTCTTGTCTAAAAATGCACACTGCAGATGCCAGTAATTAATCCACCACACAATTAGATATTGTTCCAATTCACAGCTGAGTGCAATTACCATGGAGGGGTTCCCATAGATCATGCTGGCAGTGCTGTAGCTTTGGCAGCGAGAGCACTATTTCTAATCCTTAACCCGAGGCCGCTTGCACAGGCCTCCTTTAATGATCCTCTAAATGATGTTGATGGAGAAATAATCATTTTTTCATTGATAGACTTTCGGATACTGATTATCTCAGCCACAGACCATGTAATTTGAGCGTAATGCTTTTTTTTTTTTTTTTAAGTGTAAACAGGGACATCCTCTTCAAACATCGAACCTGTATAAACTGATTGCGTCATAAAGAGTGCTGCCTTAAAGGTTAACAAGTGCCACCGGGCCGGGGTTAAGACACCAGGGCCTGTTTGTTCTGGGTGGAGGTGGTCTTGGAATTGAGAGTGATGGTTAGTAGTGCGGTTCTGCTTATCGGTGTGATGCTTCACCGACATCACTGACCTCGCCATTCCCAGACGTCAATCCAAGTGTGGTTGCACTGGCTTTCTTTGTAGATGTGCACATCTTTTTATTTTAAATCCACTCTCATTACAGTTCCCCTCGGCCAGTCAGCGGGAAAAGCCCTGCTGAAAGTTGGGGAGGTAATTGAGCGTATCTGCCCCTCCACTTTACAGCCAACCCTGCTCCTATTTGCCTAGATTCCAGATGCGGCGGCATCACTTGAGCATTCATGTCTGGACAGTGGGCGCAAGGCCTCATTATCAGCCAGCAGAACTGTCAGGGAAGAAAAAAAAAAGAAGAAAAAAAAGCTGCAAAATGCTGCTGTAATATAATCTGGACACTGGACATTTCCCCCCTTTTAATGATGGTCTGACTCTGTCTCTGCTCCCTTGCTCTTTTCAGTCACGAGTCAAAGCCAAAAACTGCAAGGCCAAAGAGTCTGTTGTATAATATGATATTGATCTTCAGCCTGAGGCAATTCCAAAAGTGCCATTATCCCCAATAACAACTTGAACATGGCAAACAATCTTGCTCCCCACTGCCATAAAAATTGTTAATAATGAAAATTATGATTCACTAAGCAAAGTCTAACATCTGTTAGCTAGTTAGACTTGGTTAATAGGCAAAATCATTAGAATTCCGTCTAGTTTTTAATCCCTCTGCCTTCCGTTCTTTATTCGTTTCTGGAAAGTGGGAGTTGTGCTACCCTCAGGCAGAGGAAGCAATAATGTGAGCCCTGGAGAGTCATTCATTGGGAAAAGAGATAGGACTGGAAGAGGCTCGGCAGCTCTCCACCTGGGCGCCTGGGAGGCTAAACGGCAGCGATATCGCTTATTAAACCATCTGCCTGATGCTAATTAGATTATCGCAGATAAAGAGAAGGAGTTTTCTTTGTACATTTTAATGAGATAATGTGTCAGGCGATTGCGCAGCCAAGATGGATGTAATTTGGTTGGTGGGAGCGTGCTCAGGTAGTAGAAATACAGGTGGAGGTGTACTGTACAAACCAACAGATGTGGACGGACGTGATTAATAGGGCAGAGCCAACAACATCTTGCTTGCATAAGGGGAATGAAGAAATAAAAATAATTAAAAAACAACAAAAAACAGTGTCGGAACCCACCCCAAGCCCAGTCCTGTCTCAGAAAACAAAGCCTATCCGTTATCAGAGACCTCTGAGACTTGCGCTCGAAATACAGAAGAAAATAGGGGGAAAAACAGGGGACCAGCAGAACTTATGAGGCGAAAGTACTGATTAGGCTCGTGCAATATGATTTCATGTAAAAGAATTGTCTTTACACAGTATTACACTGGCATGACATTTATTTTAGATTACCCGATCTACCATTGCGTCAGAGCCGCACAAAAATTCAAACCGTGCTCACACAGAATTATACCAAAACAGCAGCATTTCTTCTTACCAGAACATGTGACCCTGGAATGATTTGTGCAGGTGTTATGAACTTCCTGGAAACCTCGTCACCTTCTTTCAATCCTCACGGCTGAAGATCGAATATTTTTATCCTCAAAAAAGTGAAACAGGCCTAAAACAATGTGTCAAATTTGACGCTTTGCAAATGATGCTGTTGGTGCTGGTTACGCCACAAAGTGATTTGTCTGAATTTCTTTTGTTGTGGAGAAAAGTCATAAAGTCAACCATGTGCACCTTGGATGAGGCATTGTAAATAAAATAAACATGTGCTGTGCTGCTGTTATTTGTTATCTGTTTGCTGTGTATTACTTTAGTTTCATATAAAAATCCTTCATCCGCCTCAGTTTTGTGATTCGTGATACAGTTTGCAAATGCACAGCTAATGATTTTTCTGCCCTCCTGTACTCTCTGAACACCTGACATGTAAATGCTCGTTTTCCTGTTTTTTTATTAACACTATAGGTTCTGGACAAATAAAACGTATATGAAAATATTTTAAAAATGAAAAAGTGCACGCAGAGAGAATCTTTTTTTTTTTTTTTTTCCACACAAGTCTAGCACCTGGTTCTTCTTTTGACTTAAGCAGATAAATTTCCGCAGGAGCGGGCCAGTATTAGAGCTCGGCTAACTAATGAGCGAGTGCTATCGATTAGGACTGTCACAAATGGGGAACATAAAAGTACACATTCCATAAGGGACTTCATATTCTGTTCAGCTAGTGTAAAGGTTAAGTGCTGAGGAATATTGCCAGGATCAATAAGTGACTACAACTTCACATATGACCCGCAATACCATCCCACTACGTCTTCCAATAAAGGGATGCAGAAAATGCCACAGCGCGCACACACACGTTTGTGTATTACAGTATGTGAGGAAGTCTTTAAAAAAAATAACCTGAGAAAAGAACAAATTCAAGTGTTTGCTGGTTTGCTGGCCAGTGCTCACTGGTGTGTCGTTGCTGTCATCTAACATACGACAGTGTAAATTGGAGCTTATTAAAATTTAATAAGCATCACACAGTCTCTGTTCACAGTAAATAACAAACTCAATTTCCTTCTGTTATGGCAAGAGAGGCTGCTTAAGCAAGACAAATGAACGGTTTGCAGCACAGTCTAACAACATTAACTGGCTAATTAAACAAC
The DNA here is from genome assembly GCA_030347435.1 of Clarias fuscus. NCBI lineage: Eukaryota > Metazoa > Chordata > Actinopteri > Siluriformes > Clariidae > Clarias > Clarias fuscus. Next base: position 16,950,934 of record CM059224.1, on the reverse strand, counting down.
AAAAGAGGATGCTGGCAGTCCTCGCAATAATTATGCAATGTGGTTTAATGAAAAGGTTAACTATGCGTGAGAAAAAGGATGTCTTTGTCTCAGTGCCAAGAAGGGTAGGAGAGGGGGAAAAAAACAAAAACAAATTTGGCACCTTTTTTTTGCCACTAAGCAAGCCAAATGCAGACTGTGACACTCCATGTGAGGAACCAGACAGAGCATGTCTCTTAGTGTGCACAGTTTCCACTTTCCTTTTTCAAATGAGATAAGGATGGACTTCATTTATGGTGTTTTTTTTTTGTTTTGTTTTTTACCTATTTCTGTGGATATTACAAAAGATTTAAGATGGTTTCATGTATAGTTAGTTATGATAATGTGCAGTCCTGTCCACACAATTTACATTTACAAGCATGGCATTTGGCAGACGCCCTTATCCAGAGCGACTTACATTTATCTCATTGTATATCTGAGTAGGTGAGGGTTAAGAGCCTTGCTCAAATGCCCAACAGTGGGGTTTAAACCCGTGACCTTCTGTTCGGTGGTCAAACGTATTAATCATCACTGTGTTATCACAATTATCTGCAGTGTTTACATCTTCATCACATGCACAAATCCACCAAGCAGGCCCTCGGGAAGTCTGCTGGCACACTAACTGATGTCTATTTAATGTTGGCTAAAAGCTCACCCTTTATTTCTCTACAGAATTCCCAGCTACACTAATGCACTTATCACTTGGATACAATCAGGATAGAAAGATTTCTCAGGACGCCATAAACAGCCATGATCGGACTGCCTGCTTTACGTCTAAAACGCCGGCCTCCCGGGAACTCCATTAATGGCCCAAACATATGGAAGTTGCTTGGAGGGAGGTCAGGAATGTGTGTGGATGTAGTGATAACTCCCAGCAGGGGTCCTGTAATGCGCAAGTGGCGTTTAGTGTGTTCGGTTCCCACAGACAGAGGGATCTTTTTCACAAGCTGGCAACACAGAATTTATCGATTTTCAAGGATCAGGCGTTCCACATATTGAATATTCACAGGAGCGCCCGCAGTGGGCTCCGAGCCAGCTCAGCCGCAAAGAGTCTCATGTACCGTGCTTGAAGTCAATCAGTTTTACACCTTCATTCACAAGAAACCTCCATCCCGGCTTTGACTTCAACATCCTTCATATGTTCTTGTATAAAGCGTATATACTGTACATACATTCTTGATTCTTTTTATGCCATTCATTCTTTTTATGCATTCATTTACTGTATGTTTGTATTTGGAATATTTTCAATAAATTTGTGTCAGTATAAAAGTAAAATTAATGATGTATACCTCAACCTGTAGCTATAGATATATGCAATATGTTGAAGAGATATGGTAACATCTATTGAAACATTTATCATTAGACATATACTGTATATATTCACAAGTCACATGACTAGGAAGCCATGCTGTACTGTCCTTGTAGAAGCAAGCTCGAGTCTGGCTTTCCCAAATTACCCCTATTCGATCACTCCCACCCCTCTGAAAATGTAATTACGGTCAAATCTCCAGCTGAGAGGTGACAGTCACTATTACAACTGGGCACATTTACATAAACTAAGCCTATACATATTCCATTAATTGATAATGTCAATGCCCTTCATTCTGACAGACTCTGCTCGCATAGGCTGCTGGATCACTACAGATGCTGCTACGTCTCCATCACTTGCGACATCATAATCAGACAGCCGTCCACAACATCTGCATTTTGGCACCAAAAGCTACACGGCTGCGAAAAAGCATTTGTACAAAACGACCACCCTGGATGGTAAGTTACAGTGCTGAGTGAGCTGGTTCAGAGTGCTGCGCACATGACCTGCACAAGATTCTTTCATACGGAACAAAAAACAGGCAAACACAACAAAATGCATGAAAAGAAACAGCAAACACTAAGAACTGCTTTCAATGCAAATGCTGAAAAAAACAGCACTTACTGTATTAATCACTGTATTTATTAACTGAAGACACTCCAGAGCAACAGACAAATACAACCAGGAGATCAATAATGCACACAGAGCAACTGCTAATTATTCACTAAACAGTGTGACACGCAAGTACATTAGTGTTTTTTTCTTCCGATCCGAAAGATTAGCTTGAGACTTATGATTTATGGCTTGCGGGCTTAAAGAATTTATGGAGCAAAAATATTTGTCCTGTGCTGATTGAGAAGGATGCAAATCTCCTCTCATAAACCCCAGTGGATCATGCCTTGTAAAAAATGGATGCGCCGAAGATGAACCAAAGGGACTGCGCAATTATCAACAAAAAGGAGGGACTGGAGAACAGGACTCATGAGCAGGACAGACAGAGCGTAATCAGGAAACCAGATAGGAAGTCGTATCGATCATTCTAACCGGCGATACTGTACATCACAGAGGCTAAATGAAAGTCGGTGTTATTTATTTATATAGGTACATGCGAGACATCATGAAGTGTGACGACTGTCATGCTGAACGGGTTTCGGGACCTGGCTGAGGATCATGGGAGTTGCGAGTGACAAGTTGTGTTCCGAGCACAGCAAGCATTTTCGAACTTCGTCATGTCGACTCATTATGAACTGTTAAAAATTAGAAAACAAATTTTTATTAATTAACAAAAATATTACTTTTAACACATTTAAGCTGTTCACTGACGACTAACAGGTTTACGCGAGCTGTGTGCGACAGCGAGAAAACGCACGTGTTATTATCCCGAGCTAGAAGAGCTGTGGTCCTAAGGGTCTGTAAACATGCACAAAAATATTTGTAAAAATCAACAGAAACGCATATCAGTTTGACGAACAGCACTGTCTTACAGTATCAGCTTATATTCAAACTGTTGTTTTTTTCCCCTACTCCAGTACCTGCAGTATACAGTACACTCATCGGCCACTTCATTAGGTACACCCGTTCAACCGCATGTTAACGCAACAACGCAGCAACGCAATGCATAAGTAGCATCAGAATGAGGAAAAAAGATGATTTAAGTGACTTTGAATGGTGGCATGGTTGCTGGTGCCAGATGAGCTGAGGTGAGTATTTCTGAAATTGCTGATCTACTGAGATTTTCACACGCATCCATTCATAGGGCTTACAGAGAATTTAAAAAAAGAAAGAAAAAAAACATCCAATGAGCAGCAGTTCTCTGGGCAATAATGGCTAGTAAATGATAGAAGTTAATGGTCCTATTGAAGTAGCTGGTCAATGTACAGTATGTAAGGGGTAAAACCATTGGAAGAGTGATGTTATAGGAAAATAATCACCAATAGGGTCCTACATGAAGCAGAGGTATTGTCATTATTTCAATGCTGGTTATTACCAAGAGTATTTTATTGTACTTATGCCACAGGAATTCATCAGAGATTATTGTTTTAATTTCTAAAGAAAACACTGCAGGTTACAGATAATTAACCGACACCTTCTGACCAATCAGATACAAGAATTCAACAGTGCTACGGTATAAAGACAAATAACAAAACTAAACACGGAAAACTCTAAACTTTAACAGTTTTTTTGTTGTTGTTTTTAATGTGCAACCAAGACGTGCTGCTCACACCAAATGTACATAATTGCTTTTTCATTTGCGTTGCAAAAAATAAATGCATGAGAATGACACTGGTATATTTATATGTTCACTGACAGAATACAGGAACTCGGAATGTGTCAAAATAACTGTTCATTAAAATCAATCTTGTTACAGATTAAATTGAAAAACACTAGAGCGCACCTTTAAGTGTGACATTCTCTACACTCACAAACACAATACCGTACTAAAAAAGAAAGACTAGAAAAATAATAGAGAGTTACAATTAGAAATTTAAAGAAGTTCTTAAATATAGCAAAAATGAAAGATAAAAAAAAGCCAATGTAATTTACTAATTTATCACTGATATAATTAGGAAGAAATTGTAGAAGCAAAAAAAAAAAAACTCTTCTCAAACACACGAACATAAAGCACAAAAATATATTAGATATTCATATGGATTTAATATTGCTTTTAATTATGATTATGTTCGCTTTACGTGAAAAACTACTATTTTTACTTTCTATTTATGAAATCACTGCCAAGCTGCTTTCCCAGCTTAGTGCTCTGTTAGTATTCTCTATTTCTTATCATACACATACACAAAGGCAAAAAGATCATAAGTCAAAACTGGAGGATAACAATAAGCAGCTATGAGAAAAGTGGGGACTGAGCTATTTCCACAAGATCATTTGTGCAAAACTCTCATTACAAAATTTGCCCCAAAATATTCTTACACTAGTACGTGTCAAGGAGTGAGATAGATTATACAGCGAGGGAACAGTCCGTTCTCAAAGTTGTGGTTTTAAAAGCAGGAAATTTGAGCAAGTGTGAGGATATGAATGACTTTCATCAGGACTACACTGTGCCGATTACATGACTGGGTCAGATTCCAAAATGGATGATCTCATGGTGTTTTCCCAGTATGCTGTGGTTAATACCTACCAGGGAAAGACAACAGGTGAACCAGGGACTAGGACAGGATCACCCAAGGCTCACTGCTGCATGTAGGGAGTGAAGATTAGTCTGTCTGGACAAAATGCACAGACAGGTTCATGCTGGCTATGAAAGAAAGATGCATCTCAGGTTAATGCATATGGGACTGCATAGCTGCAGTGGGCTGTACATCACTGAAAGCACCTAAACCAGGAACTCATGGAAAAAGGTGACCTGGTCTGACAAATCACATTTTGTCGTATCACCTGTTTGGCTGCTGGGAACATGTGCATCACTTGGAAGCACTTGGAAGGAGGATGAAAGAAGGATGAAAGACCACAAGATGGCAGAGACAGTGTGATGCTCTGGGCAATGTTCAGCTGTCGAATCTTGAGTTGTGCCATTCATATGGATGTTACTTCAACATGTACCATCTATCTAAATGCCGAGGCAGACCAAGTACAGTACACACTAACAGCAAAAACTGTTCACGAATAGTTTGAGCATCATGACAAAAAGTTCATGGTGTTGGTTCAGCCTCCAAATTGCTCAGACCTTAAAGAGATTGAGCATGTTTGTCCTACAGTAGATTTGCTGGATAAACAAGTCAAATCCACAATCCATGGAGGCTCCACTCCTTTAAAAGGTTCTTAAAGGAATGGTATCTTTGCATCAGATACTATACCACGGTGTACCTTTAGAGGTCTTGTGGAGTCAATGCCTTGAGAGATCAGTGCTGTTTTGGCAGCGCACGGGTGAACTACTACAGTATTAGGGAGGTGGATTTAGTGTTATGGCTGTTTGGTGTATATTCCATAGCAGACTTTCTTTTCTCAGAGTCTCTCTCTCTTGCGTGCGCGCTCTCTGGGGCTCTGCTTTATTAATGAGCTCCACACATAAAACACATCCAGATGACTGAGACTGTCACTCATCAAAAAGTCTGTTCACAGCCGAGGAAAGGAATTATTCTTTCTTTTTTTCATATGGACAAGAGGTGATCACTGATTGCCCAGGCTTTCAGGTGACCAGACCTTTAAGCCTCATTTCCAGACACCGTATGAATATTGCATACAAAGTAAAGTGACGCTTCGCCTCCCTGAATCACAGGGTAGAAGATGGAGACATGTGTGTTGAAAAGAGAGCAGGATTTGATAGGGTTTGTGTGTGGGTAGCTGGGTATCCATGCAGGTGTGTACATGCCTGAGACAGATAGAGGAAAAAATATAGCCACGGAGTGACATTTTTTGGCCGTAACTGTTGTTATTCGCCTGTAGCAGCGTGACAGCCCCTGGACAGCTTTTTTTTTTTTTCCCCAAGATAAGCAATAATCCCTTCCTTTCTCCTCTTAACAAAAACACAATCCCCGGAATGAATTGTGATTACACTCTCCGTTTAATTGCTTCTATAATCAAGGCCCTCTCCAGAGCAGACAAGTTGCACACGCAAACAGAAGTTTTGCTTTCCACAGCGTTGCGTGCTGCACTATACAGCTCCAGGGCTAATGGGGGAATTCCTGGCCCTGGCAGGTTTGATGTGAAAGCTGTCAGTGACAGAGAGAGAGAGACAGCTGAGCATGTCCAAACACCAAACACAGACCTCTGCACCTCCCCGGCTCCAAAAACAGAATACAGGAACACAGGTGTTTGAATAATAAATACTCATGCCACTCCAGCGGCACTGTGCCTGTAGAGACACGCGCCCAGAAAACAATGTTGATGTGCAGGAAGCCTCTTGTGCAGCCCGTGCTGGAATGAATAAGCTATACAGGGACTTCAATACTTAGTGCATTGCTGTGGGTGATGCTGTTTCTTGCAGGCTTGGGCTTTACCTTAATAATCCAGTAAGGTTCCTCCGGGGGCAAGTAATGTCACTCTGATTCCAAAGTTTCAAACCAAATACGGAGAACTTTTTATTATTATATTTCTGGTAAAAGATAAGTAAGTAATTTGTAACACAGCCTACAGTGTAATATCGAGGAGTGCTCCGTAAAAATAATGCACCGCACTAAATCAAGGCCTCATCAGCATAAGTCAGAGATATTTCATTTTAAAAAAAATAGATCATTTCGATTTATAAGAGCGCGATATTAGAGCAATATACTTACTACGGTTTGAGGTATCAGTTGTGCCATGATGGATCTGGCATGGAGAGCATTTTTGTAGATGATGTGTCCATCCTGTGCTGCTATTTAATACTCGGTTAGTCTCCGGGTCGAACATGACAGAAAATCATTAGGCACCGTAGGCTGCTAACTGTCACATGAATGATTGAGAAAGCAGTGAGGCGTTCAGTTTTGTGGTGGTGAAACGTGTGTCCTGAGGAGCAGAGCCCACGAGACCTATGATGAAGCTAGAGAGAAAGAGAGAGAGAGAGAGAGAGAATGTGGTACTATAGTACAGTACATACCAGATGAGATCTCACACTGGGGTCAAATGAGCCACTGAGCCATATGGTGCCTGTCTTGTACACTAAAGAATTTTAAATAGCATCTTTAGGTATATGCATACTACGCTATATAAATCCTGTGCATCTGCAACGTTGGACGTCCAATCACATGAAAATGACTTCCACTCTACATATCCCCAACACGGCTCATACACCATTTCAATAGCAACCTGAGGGACGGGAAGAATTTTCACAAGTCACAACATTGAGAATCGGCTGCTTCCTCCACGCAAGCGTGCGCTGGGCCAGTGAGCCCCATCAGCCTCTCCTCTGAGAGAGCTCCAGACGCACGTACACCCAGACACACTCAGACTGAGAGGTTCCACCGGGACACACGCTGCCATGTCTGCGCTCTCTCGCTGCACATGCTTCCTCCACTCAGCATGCGTCGGCTCCTGTTCATTAAGGTCATTACTGGGAAATGTTTTTCAAAGTGAGAAACATGTGAAAGTAAAAAGGAGAAATTGTCCAAATTACAAATTAAACCAGCACCTTAATTATTTGCTTCATTTAGTAGTGTGCGCTTGATTATACAGTAAAGGTTAATTAAAAACGAAGCTGATGAAATCCGAACAAAATCATGGCTTCTAATAGGAGTTTACATTCAAATTCACATTGACTGAGGAAATGTTTTCTACGTTTAAATCTCAATTATCATAAAAAAAAAAAAAACTACACACTAATGCACCAGCCACAGACATGCTTTCTTTTCATCTGATTAATACCATAAAGCTGTTGTATTCTCTATTCTGTTGAGTAATTTTTCACATAAGACTTTGCATTTTCTACATCCCATGACATAATGCAATGTTTTGTCTTATTAACTTCTACAGCAAACAACAATAAGATTGATAATGGAATGACTGTTTATTTGTGATATACAAATTATAAATAAAATTATAAATAGTAAAGTAACTCTAAACAAATGAAACATATTCATCATTGTTCTTTAATAAATTATATATAAAGGGTTAATTCACAAAAATAGATCTCCAAGTTTATAAATTCGACACAAATCTTTTTTAAAAAATTTTTATTATGCACTCCATGGAATATCAATGAAATTGGTGCAGGGTTGCTTTGATTAAGTAAAAAAAAAAAAAAAAAAAAAACTCATCTGATTTAAGATTCATAGGGCACATATTAAAAACTATACGCAACAATATATATATATATTTTTTCCAAACGAACACTATATATAATAATCTTAGGCAAGATGCTGTGTTATAAGAAAAATAAGACAGTCCAGGACATGCTGTAATGGTAAAAATGATTACCTTTTGTGGTTGATTATTTTCCTGTACCAGCACTCCCTATTGTGGTTTACTCCTTAGATATCTAATATTAATATTCCCCTAAGTATTCAATCTAAATGATTTTTAAAAGCTAAGAATTGTATCCAACTCTCTCTCCCTCTCTCAAACACACACACACACACACACACACACACACACACACACACACACACACACACACACACACACACACACACACACACACACACCACCACACAAAGGTTCCTCCCCACAGTTAGACTGTACAATTTGAACAAGCTGAGGTGAAAGTACTGCTAGTTGTATTGCGCTGAAGACTCCATCACTGTGTGTGTTTGTGCATGTGTATGTGAGAGGGAGGTGTTAGTGAATGACAAACAGCGGGGTGAGAGAACTTGCTCATTCACACAGGAAGCGTTTGGCGCAGAGCCCTAGGGGGCATGATTACGGCGCTCAGGGTGATGCTTCAGCTCTCCACCTGACACAGACTCCTTTTCTCTACCCAGAGCACCACCCCCCCCCCCCCCCCCCCTTCATCCCCCCGCTCCGGTACTGCCAGCCGGCTTTATGTTGCTGTGTGTTTTATTTACTCAGAGTGCTGTGTCCGTCACAGTAATGTATCTGCCAGGGCTGGGGAAATAAAGCTGTTTTTCTTTTTACAGCTGCCTGTATCGTTTATGGCTAATGTCTCCTCACCACTGCTGCTATTTATCAGCCGGGAGACATCCGGTTTGCTCTGAGGACAATATTTCAGTGCAGCGCTGTCCATCCCAGAGTTGTAGAGGGAGGCAGTGTGAGAGTCAGACAAGAAGTGGTGTGCGCCTCGGCAACAGAACAATATAAAACTAATAGTGAATATTTTATGACACAAATTGGTTTTCTTTTGGTTACACTGTCCTGGAATTAAGTAATGATAACGACAGTCAGCTATCAATTTAAGACTTGAAGGTCAGCTGTTCTACAGTAGTTCTTGCAAGAACAGTATTGTTAAGTGCATTTGCAAAACCCGTCAAGCACCGTGATGAAACTGACTCTTATGAAGACCTTTCCAGCAAAGCAAGGCCAACACTTACCTCTGCTGCAGAGGAGAAGTTCATTTAGAGTTACCAGCCTCAGAAATCACCAATTAACAAACAGCACCTCAGATTAGAGCCGTTATGAGGCTTTACAGAGTATGAGTAGCAGACACATCTCAATATCAACTGGTCAAAAAAAATTATTGCACATTTTGGACGCCTTCAACATTGTTTTACAGGGTAGAAGGTAACAAAAATCAGAAAAGACCATGGAATTAGAAGGTGTTTCCAAACTTTTAACATAACTGCAAACAGGGTTTTTTAAAAGTATGATGCATCTTTCCTTAATACAAAATGAAAAATCTGAAATTATAGTAGTATATAAAGAATAAAACCGTTCATAATGTGCTGATTGGTAAGAGTTGGGCCACACAATACTGTCCCGTTTTTGATTCATTTCTTATGACAGTACTCTACATTGCATTTTACTTCCTACTTAATGCTGAATTGTTAAAGTTCATATTTTGTCAACACTAAATAACAACAACAACAACAACAACAATTAAAAACATATAATTTTGTAGTTTTCATAGGTTTTTCACAAAATTGTGTTGCTGAACCAATCTTAAAGCTATGCCACCCTAACCTTAAATAATCCATATTTGTACAAAAAACTCACTTGAGAAATTTCTATAGCATAGCACAGGAACAGAACAAGTACAAATGAGATTTTTTTTTAGTTCTTCTTGCACTTTCAGCCCATCAGCACTTGCACACACACACACGCACCTCAAGTCAGTGGGAACTAGCCAGGCTTAAGAGTAAAATATTTTCATTATGGCCTGGCAGCATCCTTTCATGCTTCTTCCTGCAGAGTTCATATAGACATGCTTGGTTTAAACCGTCTTATTACAGAAAATGAGAAAGGGGAAGAAAGGCGGGGGGACAGGAAAAAGGGGCCTGCTGTAAATCCTGACACTTCCATGCACACTTGAATTCAGTTTCAAACACTTGTCTTTCCTTAACATAATAGATGTCAGCCCCTCTGATGTAGCTCGAACAGGAGGCAGAATAAGAAGATCTCACTCTTGTGTGTTCTGTAGCTATGATAAGTAGTGCCTCTGTGTTGTTCTACATCAAAAGAGGGAGATGCCGTGTCACCTGCCGTGCTCTCAGCGCATGAAGCAAAATATCTTCAAATCAGTTGTCCAAGACATTTCCCCCTATTAGGGCTCCACTCCTGCACAAGCTTAGAGGCAGAGACAGGCCCTTCACACGAGCTAAGCGAGCCGCGGTGTTACAGTCGGGAGATCAGAGGCCTGTGCTGCTTTTAGAATAGCCTGCAGTGACGCGTCGTTTAAAGTGCTGAAAAGAAGAAAAGAGCACCTCGTGATTTACCGTGGTGAAAATAACCAATGCTAATACGCAGCTAACAAACAGGAGTGTGCTACTGATCATCTGTCTGCCACTGAGAGCAAGAGCACACACAAGGTGAGCAAAGAGGATAAGAGGATTTATTTGCTTCCAAAGATTCTCTGGTTGAACATGGTGTTCCTTCCTGTTAGTGTTAACACCACATAGATGATTGGCTTCAGACAGGAATATTCTGTATGAGTAAATCCATAATGGTTACATTAGCCAAATTCAATGGATTTAGATCTCGTTTCTGTAAAATCACCCCTTTCTCAAACCTTTCTGGGCTGCCTGAAACAAAAAAAAAAATTATTAAATTTAAATAACATATCTAAAACACATTTCATGCTTTTTTTTATTTTATTTTTTAATTTTTTTAAAGAAACAAGTGTACTAAAGGTCACGTTCCTTTTAGTATGACTGTTTTTCATGGTGTCCTCAGCAATATAACTTCCCCTACAACACTAACCGCTGACATGAAGTCATAAGTCACTGCTTCCTGACCATCGTTTAGCCATGTCAGCTTGGAGAAATGAAAGGGTGGACAGTTTCTTCTTCTTCGGAATCTTAAAGGTCTTACAGCAGCTCATACATTTCCTCAGGGGGCATCGATAAGATCTATTTATCTCTCCATCCGTCCATCCACACATCGATGATGTACAGTAGTGTGCAAAAGTCTAAGGCACCCTATGTTTTTAGTACAAACTTTTATATGGAGTTTTTTTTTAGGAGTTTATTATTTAGTTAGTACAAAAAAAACAAAACAAACAAACAAACAAACAAACAAACAATATATATATATATATATATATATATATATATATATCAGATTTTCAAACATTAGTATTCCACCACAAAATTAAATGCTACAGAAAAAAATATATTTGGGGAGAAAAATGAAACTGTTGGGTTTTGCATGAAAAAAAAAATCTGCAGGTGCAACAGTCAAAGTCCTCAGAAGAACTGTGAGTGGTTCTGCAGGATGCTCAGTAAAAACTTAGTAGCTAAGTCCCTTATAAAACTAAACAATTTTTTCCTGAGACTAAAGGTGACACCAAATACTATATATTTGGTGAACTGTGACACCAAATTTTTTTTTTCATTACTTACTGTTTCCATCCATCCTTCCTTCCAGGAACCTCTATAGTCCTCTATAGGGACCATGGGGGCCAATGGTGACCACTGTATTTATTCCAATTTGTACAACCGTGGTCGGACTTCCGGTCAACATTCACACGGTACGGGAACCGCAAATTAGCCTAATCTGCATGTCTTTGGACCGTAGGAGGAAACCGGAGAACCCTGAGAAAGCCCACGAAGCATGGGGAGAACATGCAAACTCCATGCACACAGATCCGACCACAGGAATCACACCCAGGACCTGGAGGTGCACAGCGACAGCACTAAACACTACGCCATGGAGCCGCCTACTTATAGGTTCCTCTGCTTTATAGGTTTTTCCTTTTCTTTAAGACATCCTTGCTCTGCAGTATTTATGTGCCTTTTGCACAGCACTGTAAGTGATCTAGTGAGCATATACACTGTATGTCCAAAAATATGTGGACACCTGACCATCACACCTACACACGTGGACAAAATTGTTGGTACCCTTCGGTCAATGAAAGAAAAACACACAATGGTCACATAAAAAACTTTAATCTGACAAAAGTAATAATTAAAAAAAAAATCTATGAATATTTACCAATGAAAGTCAGACATTGCTTTTCAACCATGCTTCAACAGAATTATTTAAAAAAATAAACTCATGGAACAGGCCTGGACAAAAATGATGGTACCCCTAGAAAATACTGAAAATAATGTGACCAAAGGGACATGTTAATTCAAGGTGTGTCCACTAATTAGCATCACAGGTGTCTACAATCTTGTAATCAGTCAGTGGGCCTATATATAGGGCTCCAGGTAGTCACTGTGTTGTTTGGTGACATGACACACTCAACATGGACCAGAGGAAGCGAAGGAAAGAGTTGTCTCAGGAGATTCGAAAGAAAATTATAAACAAGCATGTTAAAGGTAAAGGCTATAAGACCATTTCCAAGCAGCTAGATGTTCCTGTGACTACAGTTGCACATATTATTCAGAAATTTAAGATCCATGGGACTGTAGCCAACGTCCCTGGCCGTGGCCGCAGGAGGAAAATTGATGACAAATCAAAGAGACGGATAATCCGAATGGTAACAAAAGAGCCCAGAAAGACTTCTAAAGAGATCCAAGGTGAACTTCATGCTCAAGGAACATCAGTGTCAGATCGCACCATCCGTCGTTGTTTGAGCCAAAGTGGACTACATGGGAGACGACCAAGGAGGACACCATTGTTGAAAACAAATCATAAAAAAGCCAGACTGGAATATGCCAAACTACATGTTGACAAGCCACAAAGCTTCTGGGAGAATGTCCTATGGACAGATGAGACAAAAATGGAACTTTTTGCCAAGGCGCATCAGCTCTATGTTCACAGATGGAAAAATGAAGCATATCAAGAAAAGAACACTGTCCCTACTGTGAAACATGGAGGAGGCTCTGTTATGTTCTGGGGCTGCTTTGCTGCATCTGGCACAGGATGTCTTGAATCTGTGCAGGGTACAATGAAATCTCAAGACTATCAAGGGATTCTAGAGAGAAATGTGCTGGCCAGTGTCATAAAGCTGGGTCTCAGTCGCAGGTCATGGGTCTTGCAACAGGACAGTGACCCAAAACACACAGCTAAAAACACCCAAGAATGGCTAAGAGGAAAACATTGGACTATTCTAAAGTGGCCTTCTATGAGCCCTGACCTCAATCCTATTGAGCATCTTTGGGAGGAGCTGAAACATGCCGTCTGGAAAAGGCGCCCTTCAAACCGGAAACAACTGGAGCAGCTTGCTCATGAGGAGTGGGCCAAAATACCTGCAGAGAGGTGCAGAAGTCTCATTGACAGTTACAGGAATCGTTTGATTGCAGTGATTGCCTCAAAAGGTTGTGCAACAAACTATTAAGTTAGGGGTACCATCATTTTTGTCCAGGCCTGTTCCATGAGTTCATTTTTTTAAATAATTCCGTTGAAGCATGGTTGAAAAGCAATGTCTGACTTTCATTGGTTAACATTCATAGAATTCTTATTTATTGTTACTTTTGTCAGATTAAAGTTATTTCTGTGACCATTGTGAGTTTTTCTTTCATTGACCGAAGGGTACCAACAATTTTGTCCACGTGTGTATGTGCTTATTGAACATCCCATTAGTCCACCCCATTGCTCTTTTAATAACCTCCACTCCTCCTGGAAAGGCTTGCTATTATGCTTTGCAATGTTGCAGTGGGGATCTATGGGGACAGCCACAAGTACATAAAGTGAGCTCATAGTCTGATGCTGGTGTTCAGTGGGTTTGAGAGGTTAGGGCTCTGTGAAAGACAAGCTAGTTCTTACACGTCAACCTTGGCAAACTGTCTTTATGGATCTACGTTGTTCAAAAGGCACGGTCACATTAAAGCAGATTTGGGCTTCTTAGTTTCAGTGAACGTTAAGCGTACAGTATGCATGGTGCCCAGTAATGAACTAGCATCTGAACACTGTGTACTGTATTTCCACACAGTGTTGCCAGGACAGATTCACCATTAGTATTTCACTTATAATAAGACAGCATGAAAATGAAAAGATTAAAAAAAAAAAAAAAATACTGAGGATGCAAAACCATAGAGGAATGATAACAATAATAACTGTTCTAATAATCTCTCCTGCGACAAACCTTCACATTCTGATGACAATTAAATTGACATTGGCAAAATAACATTCAAACTTTTAAAATACTTTATGAAAATGCATGAATGTTACTCTATTTAAAATGTAAACCTTGCTCTAAATTGTTTGTATTTTTCCAGGATAAAGTAAGAGCACCAGGAGCAACATGAAAAACATTTGGATGTGGAATAAACATTTATGGGATGAGAATGGACCGTTGTGGAAGAAATTTGCACAAGGTGGAAGTGATTTACATTTATTGTAAAAGCGGTGGTATATTGTCAATTAATTTGTCAATTTTAGACCACTGGAACAAGAATCATGGCTGGAAATAAAAACTTAAATAAATAAATCAGTGACAAGAAAATGTAGACTGATGAAGTAGATCAATTGTTAAACAAATTCAGAAAACAGCAGAAAGGCTTTTTGTGCCCAGAGGAAAACGGCCGTGTGGAAACCCTTTAAGCTGTGCCGTTATTTATACTTTTGCCCTAGTCATTTAGTTTTTAAAAATTTTTTTCACAAGATATCTCCTAACCACTAACATACTGTAGCTTTATTTAACTCTTAAAAAACAGGACAGGCAAATTTAGCTTCATATTAGTTGCTTTTTAACTTTAGTTGCTAAGTTAGCCATCTGGGCTAGCCGCTAACCAATAACCTACACATGTTTATTTCTCAGGAAACCAAAAACATTATTGTGTTCTCCACCAGTTTTAAAAAAATTCACACTGAGGTTAATTCTGATTGTTTCTCAAAATATCGTAGCTCAATACTGCTTTAATTCACAAAACAAAACTGTTCTGGTCAAAATAAACACATAACCCCCTCAGCCAAAACCAAAATGTCATGAACAACAGAAGAATCTTATTTTATAAAGAAAAGATACATAGTTGGAAAGGTTTTTCCTTTTTTTTTTTTTGCTCTGCAGCATTTATTTGTAGGTGATGTAGTGCGCATATATGTACAATATACTGTATGTCCAGAAGTATGTGGACACCTGACCATCACACCTGTGCTTGTTGAACATCCCATCTCATCCCTTTGCTCTTATAATAATCTCCACTTCTCCTCCTACACACCGTCAACTTTTTACTTGCACACTCAGAGTCCCATGTGACAGTACAAAAGGTAAATAATAATAATAAGGTAAATTTTTGATAATAGGTCTCTTGAAAATGGTTAATCTTAAAAAAGACCTAACAGATATTTATCACAAAATTCATCAATGATATTTAAACGACAGCATTTCAATGTTTATTCGACACATTTAGTGATCTTTAATGCTTCAAAACCTGTAAAAAAACATAGCTGCTTGAGAAAATTCTGATAGATTACTGCTTTTGAATTGAATCGAGAAAAAAAAAAAAGAAACAGATCAAAACGACAGTCCACCTGTGATTCATGGTGATTATACTGTAGCTAATGGCAAAAAAAAAAAAAAAGACCTGCTTCATCAGTCTACATTTTCTTGTCACTGAAGGTTTAAAGCCATGATACAGTGTACTACAGTACTGAAAAAAAACTTTTTCTGACACCAAATACAAATTGTTTACAGCAAAAGTTTGAATGCCAGTGGTAGGAAATTTGACCACCATAGTGCGAGATATAAATCTTCATTAATTAATTCCGGTTATTTATAGTAACCGTTGACGAACGCTGTAAGATTGGATCAATATCGCAATGCGCAATTAAGGAATCTACCTGTAAGGACAATAAAACACTAAGGATGAGATAATGCCGGGGCCTGTGTGTCAGTACAAGTGTAATTTTTTTTTTATGATGTGTAGGCATGTGTGTGTGCTTTGGTTCCTCGTGAGAAGTGCTGATGTGTGTTTTGGGGAGAATGTAATCTGGGCAGGTTATGTTTTCCAGAGCTCAGATAAAGAAAAACAGGTTTGGCAGCCTGCCGTTTTATCTCATGCACTGGGGTCCAAAACAAAGAGAAGATGATTGATTGGATGATGAATAATTTAGAGACAGAAGGCTGTGGGATGAGCAGGCTGAGCATGAGGCCGAGCCGCTTCATGTCTCCGCTTAAAGATCGGATTACACTCACAGAGAGAGAGAGAGAGAGAGAGAGAGAGAGAGAGAGAAAGAAAAAAACATCTCTAATTGTATCAGTGTGTGTCATGACAGACCTCCGATGCTGAAACATGGCTAAGTAAACCTATAACGGGGCACGCAGGAGGAGTTTCAGACCAGACTCAGTGTCACAGGGAAATCCTGTGCCGCCCGTGCGGAACTTCTGAAATACTTTACATCTGATATAAAGTACCCTTACCGACACTGACACTTTTAATCACTTTCCTGTACTAAAGCTCGATGTCACTCCCCTGCTCCGCAACCCTGTGATGTTTATTTAAACCCTGATAAATACTTACATTTGCAAAGTTACAGTTCACACACCATGACCGCACAGCCACCATCCACGCTGCAGCACCACTGCTGACCACAGGGGGCGCTGATGTGATGCATTTGTCACAGCACACAAGGAGGAGTCAAGAGCTCCAGATGCACACACGGCTTTTTTAAATATCAACCCTCATGAAATTTCATTTGGATTGTAAATGTACTGTAATTGACTGTCATAAATGTGTAATGGGCCCCTGAATCCACTGACATTGTGCTGGCTAATCAACTCATTTGAAAATGAATAGAGATCTATTAAGAGAGAAGTCGGTATTTCACATGGCTAGAAATGACTTTCCATCAACACCGGGAACTTTTTAGGCATTTAAAAAAAAAAAAAAAAATCATGCAAAATAACTTTTTTTTTAGCTCCTGGTGGATTTATAAATGTTCTCCCACTACAACGTGAAATGTGGAAAACAGAGTCGATATTTTTATATCAAAATGACAATGATATATATGATACAGTGTATTATATATATAGTACATACATGCATTGTGTGTGTATCAGCAATTCGCCCCATGCTAGGAGTGGACATGTGGAGCGGTAAGGAGAAATCATCAGTAAAGTGAGTGATTGAGCTCCTCTACTACACACCCAGCAGTCTGTGCACAAATGATTTGATGGTGAGACACCTGGAGAGGGAGAAAGAGAGATGGAGAGGTGCTATCACACCACCCGTCATTATTCCTCTCCTCCCAAGGATGAGGAGACCTGTTTGAGGTGTATAATGGCCTTTACCTTCAGGATGCAGAGATAGACAAAGAGAAGAGCAGAAAGAGACAGAGAGAGAGAGAGAGAGAGAGAGAGAGAGAGAGAGAGCCAGTGGAAGGACTCTGACAGACTCTGAGCCACTGTGACAGGCCGGTGCCTCACTTCATAACTTTTTCTCTGCCTTCCTGCGCTCCTTCATTGCGGTGTGAGATGCTGTAAGCAGTGCTGGTTCGCAAATGAATGTGACACACACACACACACACACACACACACACACACTAGAAGACTTAAAACTTCCTATTGAAGGCAGAATGCTTTGGGTCTAAAGAGAAAGGTAAGCTTAAGGAATGGAAACATTTATAAGGTCTTGGTTAAGGCCATAAATGTTAGAATAATCTCTAATTATATGTATTATTGAATTTGAAATATACAATTACAGTACAAATCAAAAGATTTATTTTCTACATTCTAGAACAATACTGGAGATTTTAACCCTATAAATAAAACACAGATTTATGTAATTAAGTAACAACGACGACAGTCAGCTGTTATTTTAAAACACTAAGGTCAGCTGTTCTGAAATAGTTCTTGTAAGAACAGTATTATCAAGTGCATTTGCAAAACCCATCAAGCACCACGATGAATCTGTCTCTCATGAAGACCACCCCAGGAAGGCAAGATCAAAACTTACCTCTCCTGCAGAGGAGAAGTTCATTTAGTGTTACCAGACTCAAAATAATCAATTAAGATTAGAGCCGTTACTGTATGATGGCTTTACAGAATGTAAGTAGCAGATACGTCTCAATATCAACTATTCAAAGTAGATTATTGCATATTTTGGATGCATCCTTGTGAAGCTATTCTGAGATCTTTAAATAAAAATTTTTTTAAAAAGCTTTGTTTGACAGTTTTCTTAAGGTTGCTTGTACACCTTTTCCTACCACACATTTCTCTCCCAGTCAACTTTCCATGAATATATAATATTTTCTAGGCAAATATCAAGTCACCGTATATGTACAGAAATAGACTGAGAGATACACAGTATTTATACTTTATAAGTAGTAATTTACTTAAACTTGTAATTAAATATTCTTTTCATGACCTGTACGGTGTAATCAACAAACTTTCCAAGCTCCATAAATCACAAGATTAATAAATAGTCATTTGTTTTCGACTGAACTCCATAACTGGTGCATCAAACAACTAGACGTGTGTCATGTCATTTGCAACAAAGTACTTTTAAATCACTCTTCTGTCATGTATTAGAGAACTGATCACCCCTTAATTAATCCCTTTATTTATAGCATGTAGGTAGAGAGCAGCATCCTCTCACCTGATGTTAGTGCCTGTTTAAGATGCGGTTTCTTTAGTCCGCACTAGCAGTTCCCTGCAGAACAGAATAAAATGTAAGAGAGTAGAACCTGTGTGATAACAATATTCCTTCAACGTACAGTTTACACATACAATTAAACATCATTATCGGCAACAGGACAGGGATCCACTGGAATCCTGTGCGAATCAGTCGAAATTGTCTTATGAATCTCCACAATTGAATGACACTGCAATACATCAAACAGAACCTCTCAGTATGCTGATCAGACTGCCTGCTTTATGTCTGAAACACTGGCCTCCCAGGAACTCCTTTAATAGCACAAAGCAAGTGGAAATGGCTTGGAGCGAGGACAGGACTGTACAGGGGGACGGTGTAATAATTCCCAGCTGGGTTCCTGGTCACACAGACAGATGCATCTCCTTCACAAGCTGGTAATTTTCAAGGATCAGGCATTTCACTCGCTGTGGGCTTCGAGCCACCTCGGCCAGGATCATAAAACATATGGCTTTCTTTAAAATGTTTAACAGTCTCATCACTGTACTGGGATTGAAGTCTTTTGTAAACATTGATTGGTTTCACACCTTCATTCACAAGAAACTGCATCACAAGTCCCAGTTTGGCTTGAAAACCCTCATACAAAGTCACAAAGTCAGTGTCGTCATTCTAAGAGCATCCCAAAACAGCTTCGCAGTATTCTACATACCACTGATGGTGTTAATCCGAAGCTAAAGTTATCATCCGCTCCACTTTATTTTGCTATTATATTACACTCGTATTTGAGATTCAGTATTTTCCGCTGATACTGACGCCCTATGTACCTGCTCGGGTCCTTAGAAGGAAAAGCGAAAAAAATTTGTTTGACTGATTAAGACAGAAACTGTTATCTTAAACCTTTTAATCCTGTTTCAGGATGTCCCGCCCCCATCGTTAATGGCAGGAAGGTTCACTTAATGGTTTGATAAGAATACAAATTATTATGCTATGCCCTTCACAGTGACCAGATCCTATCCAGACAGAACACCTTTGGGAGACTTTGGTCTGAAATGTTATACAAGGATTTTACACAACCATCATCAAAAACATATTTTTCGAAGAATAATGTTGATCCCTTTAGTACATTTACAAAACCATTTACCTTCTAAATACATTTAAATTTACATGACATTCAGCAGACGACCTTATCCAGAGCGACTTACATTTTATTTTTACCTCTGAGCAGATGAAGGTCAAGAGCCCAACAGTGGCAACTTGGTGGTGCTGGGGTTTGAGCCTGGTACCTTCTGATAGTACACACAGCCAGTACAGTATATTGTATTGTACTGTATACTGTATTGTATCTGCTACTTATGCTCTTTAAATCCTTCATAAAGGCTCTAATATGAGGCGCTGTTTCTTAATTGGTGATTTCTGAGGCTGGTAACTCTAAAGGAACCTCTCCTCAGCAACAGAGGTAAGTTTTGGTCTTGTTTTCCCGGGATGCTCATGAGAGCCAGTTGATGGGTTTTGCAAATGCACTTTACTGTTCAATACTGTTCTTGCAAGAACTATTCCAGAACAGCTGATCTTCATGTCTTAAAATAACAACTGACTGTTTGTGCTGTTACTTGATTACCTATTTCCTCACTCACTCACTCACTCATCGTCTATACCGCTTAATCCTGTATTCAGGGTCACGGGAGGGCTGGAGCCTATCCCAGGAGACTTAGGGCACGAGGCGGGGTACACCCTGGACAGGGTCCAATCCATCGCAGGGCACACACACTCGCACACTCATTCACACACTACGGCCAATTTGGGAATGCCAATTAAACTAACTTACATGTCTTTGGACTGTGGGAGGAAACCGGAGCACCCGGAGGAAACCCACCAAGCACGGGGAGAACATGCAAACTCCATGCACACAGAGACGGGAATCGAACCTGGCCCTGGAGGTGCAAGGCGACGGTGCTAACCACTACACCACCGTGCCACCTTTACTTAATTCCATATGTGTTATTTGAAAAAATCTGGAATTGTTCTTAAATGTAGGGGGAAAAAAATACATTTGTGTCCAAACTTTTGACTGCTACTTTAAATATATATATATATATATTTATGTATTAAATATAAACTGACATATCTGATCAGTCACCCTGCAGTGGTTTAAGTATTCCTCTATGTCAAACACTTAAAGACATACCGATTTCATAACTTTCTAACCCTCCACACACACACACACACACACACACACACACACACACACACACACACACACACACACACACACACACACACTTCCAAAACATCAAGAAATTGAGCAAAAGTGCCTGAAGTATTTTAAGTACTTTATCCTTAGTGCTTCATTGGCCAAAGCGAATGCAAATGACATGCCAGTCAAATCACCACAGAGGCACGGGAAACGCTAGGAGCCTGTTTAAAAAGACAGACGCATAGCTGTGGTTTACAACACTCCATAAGCGTAGTGAGAAGAAAAAGAGAAAGACAAACTCTAAAGATGTTTTTGAAGCCAGCAGAAGCTCCACAAGGGGATTCCATGCACTCATCATCTTGTTTAGAGTGCATTAGCAGGCAGCGCCTTCGCTCCTCTCGCTCTAGTTTTCTTGTTGTTGAGGTGGAGTGTCCTGAGGCAATAACAGCCCCCCTCACAGCTTCATTCGGCGACGCACATGGGCCTAATTTTCCATCAGTAAAGCATGAAATCATCACAGAATGCACCGACGAGACCCACTTTTGCCTGTAACAGTCATACATCAAGCCTTAAATGCATTGAAACTCCCATGTAGTGACTGTAGAGGACCCAAACAGAACCCTCATCCCAGTCTTCAGGTATAATGTGAATTCTCACTCAAGCATGGATCAAGTTGATTGGTAAAAGCAACATACGTCCATCTTCTGTAAGCACTGTATGCTGGTCAGAGGAAGACTGGGCATGGGGTCAGAATACATGCTCTCAATGAACAGTTGATCACAGGGCACAGGATTTAAACATACCTAGTATGGGGAGAATAAGCACAAGATTCCAGACAGCAACTTGAACCCAGGTAACCTTCAAACAAGAGCTGAAAGCTAGTGAAAGGTGGTGATGCTACAGTACCTGCTTTGCCACACTGGCCATGATTAACACATACAGTACAGTGTTTTTAGTATAAACTTTCAGATTTTTTTCTTTAATTGTTTATTTAACATCAGTATACCACTACAAAACTAAAAGTTAAATAAAAATATTTGCATGCCAGAAAAGAAATCAGACCATTTTACAGTATAAGCATCCATTTTTCAGGAAAAAAGCCCAAGTCCTCAGAAGAACTGTACTGTATGTGGTTCTGCAGGATGCTGAGTAAAACTTAGTAACTAATTTCCTTACTGCACAAATTGTACCTGAGTCTTAAGGGTCCTCAAAGCATTGTCAACACAAAATGCTGATTTTATGTCATTAATTACTGTTTACTCAGCTTTTCCCTTTTTCTGAAATACATCCTTAATCTACAGCATTTATTTACATGTGCCTAAGACTTTTACAGAGTACTGTACATTTACACTGTACATATCGTATAATTGTATATGTACGACAATGTTCACTCCTTGCCAGCTGAACCTAGTCATTGTTTGATGCAGGCGACTAAATCTTCGTTAAGTGCACAGTAAGCAGAGCACAGCACATGAGAAGTTCTTTAACTTACAGTATACTGTACGCTACTAACAAAAACCACTGATCCAGTATTCATGTTATTCTATAATTTAGTGGCCTAAAACTGTATCAGCATTCTTTCTTCCAGCATACTCAAAGTGAAGTCCTCGTTTGAGGACAGTGACTCCTACAAACTCGACGCGAAGGCCATTTCACAGCACTGACAACCGAGCCATGCAAAATGAATGACAGGAAGCAAAGCGCACATAACAAACTTGAGCCATGTTAAAATGATTTTCCCCTTCAATAATGAATCACCACCAGCGTGGCATCAACTTTCAGAGAACAAGAAAATAAGTCAGGCTCTCTGGGAACAAAACTTCTATATTTAATCTGCAAGGAAAAAAAAAAAAAGAGGCTCGCATGCAAAGTACTGAAAAACAGAATGCATCACAAGTTCTGTGGCATGCAAATTGCCTCCTGGATATACTCTAAGCTTATCTGTCCTTGTCTTTGTGACTGACAGGCTTTTTTTTTTTTTTAATGTGCAGATTATAAATATTTATAATTGGGTTGATATTGGCAGCCCAGTGTTACCAACTGCATCTATTGAACTAAGGGAGGCAGAAAGACAGACAGAGCACTGTAAAATCTTGTAGCGCAATATGGCATGCAGATGGCAGGAGTTAATGAGTGTAGCTATTTCAGTTTTGAGCTGTCAGTGTTGACGTGCACTGTCCTCAGCGGACTGAGCAACGTTCCATGGGTTCAGGTGAAAGTCAACACTAGCTTTCCAGCACTCTATAAAGGGAGGTGACAGAGGAGGGGGAGGAGGAGAAGAGAGGATTTGGATTTGGACACTGAACCATTCCCAGGAACGCCAAGGAACAGGCAGTAAGGCTGGGTATATACTGCCCAATGAACTTAGATTGAGAAAATCTTACATAAGCACTACAGTATATAAAGCTCAGCTGACATGGGCAACTCCTTCTCTTTCCCCTCCATCCAACCTCTGCTGAGTCGTCCAACATCAACATCTCAGCTCTGTAAAAAGAGTCTGTAGCCTCGCTGAACGCTGCAGAAGGGCACAGCTGTAAACAGTGGCCAGTATTCTTCAGTATGGCGGCGCAAGGTGAGGAATTTGGACATAGCCACAATGGCTTCATTATTCTGCTGTAGCTGAGCCTGCTGTGAGCTTGCTGTGAACAGCTGTCAGCTGCCCTGTCTGCCTCTACCACTGTGCACACAGCAAGCAAGGGAAGGAATAAAGTTGGGGGGGGAGAGAGAGAGAGAGAGAGAGAGAGTCAAATACTCGGCTGAGGAAGAAAACACCTTCTTCCCTATGAAGGAAAACCAAATCTCAGAAACAATAATCACCAGCAGGTCTCCTTTGGGCACTGAATGATTTTTCTTGAAAGAGAAAGAAATTACATAGCACAAAAAAAAAAAAAAAAAAAAAAACTGTTTTTTGTAGATTGTAATAATGGCAGAAACATTGGCATTATTGTGTGTAAAATTGAAAGAATTTCATTTGTTCCTCTAGTGAATTTATTCTATTTTACACACAATATGATGCAAGGCGTCCCACAGGTCCAGCATTATAGAAGAAATTTTTTTTTTAAACCCTCAAAACAATAGCTTTGAATTTAAGGAACTGCTCAAGCTAGACTTTCTTGTAATTTTAATGTAGTCATGAGGAACAGAGCTCCAGGCTTCCTGAAGAACTTCTTTTTGGCTCGCACTTTCGGCTGTCATTTTCAGTCCAGTGTACCGAACTTCTAGCCCTTCTGTACTGTACCTGACCAGTTTCAGAGGAATGTGTTTTGTTTGTTAAGCCACATGGTGAACTATGAATCATTCAAGCATAAAAAAAAGCATCTAAGCAGTGAGAAACAGGTACAGATGCTGCCAGATGATCAGGAGGGTGATTAATGTACTGGTGATGCTGAATGGTGGGAACAGATGAGAGGGGAAATGAGGTTGCTGCTGAGGTTGTTTTTTTTTTATTTGTAACCTTAGACACTTTGCAGCCTAAAACAGTAAGACACTTGGTTGGTTAATTTAATCTACATATTTGAATTTTTATTTATTTATATAAAACTCAAAACTTTTGCACAGTACTATACACACTGTTGTGCTCAAAAGTTTGCACACCCTTAAAGAAATCGATTATATTCTTTATTTATCATATGGCTGAAAAGGCAAATTACATAAGCACTTGTTTTTATTTAAAGATAGCGTTCATGTGAAGTCATTAATTATCACATAGTTGTTTGACTCCTTTTTAAGAAACGGTTACATATCATTGAATGTTTGGTCAAATTATAAACATACAGGTTTAAATGGCTATTAAAGGGAACTTTCCAAAACTGTTACAAATTGTAATTAGTGTCCGTGCCTAAATAGTCAGTGAGTTTCTCATCTTATGAGGTGATGCACTGACTATTCTGGATTACTGCACCATGGGCAAGACAAAAAAAAAAACTGTTGGACCTCTGATGGTGCGGTGCGGTAGGAAATGAGAGATTCTGTTGATACAAAGCCACAGTCAGTTAGACCAAGAAAAATTTCACCCACTGCTGCCAGAAGAATTGCTCAGGACACAAAGACAAAAAACCCACAAACACCTTAGAGAGCTCTGGAAATGGTTGCGTTGCCAGGAGGAAGCGATCACTGCGCACATGGCACAAAAAGACCCGCTTGCAGTACACCAGACAGCACCTAGACAAGCCTCACATCTTCTTTAGCTGAATCATCTGGACTGACGAGACCAAAATTGAACTTTATAGTCACAACCTATGTTTATGGTGAAAATTACACCATTGCCACTGTAGAGCATGGTGGTAGATCTCCTTTGTTTTGGGGCTGTGTGAGCTCCAGTGACACAGCGAGGGAAGTTAGTCAAAACTGATGGCGAGATACATGCAGCATGTTATCCGCAAATACTAGCAGACAATTTGCATTCTACAGTATGAAAGCTGCACATGGAACGCTCTTGGATGTTCCAACATGAAAAAGATTCAAAGCACAAGACCAAGTTGTCCCTCCAATGGCAACGGCATCACAGTCTCCTGACCTCAACATCATTGAGCCACTTTGGGGAGACAATGCAAGACAACAAAATAGTTTACAGGAACTAGAGGCATTTTGCCAAGAAGAATGGGCAGCTACTGTATATATAATCTGAGAGAATGAAGGTACTTGTGCACAATTATTACAAAACAGAGGAGCAGGAAATATTTCCTCATATTATTTTTGTCATGTTTTGTTTGATGATTGTGCCATTCTGTTATGACTTACATATGAACTTTATGGTTACATACATATTGAGTTTTATAGAAAAGATAAATGGTACACATCTTGTAAATCCTCCCAAGGTATGCACATTTAGATATACACACTTTATTACTTGCGTGTATTCTCTTTCCATGTGCGTTCTGTTACATTACTTGTGCCTCATTTCATTTTCACTATTTGACTGTACAGCATTATTATTATTATTATTATTATTATTATTATTATTATACTAATACCTTTACTGTTGTAGCAGTGTCTTCAGAAGCGTACTGGTGTGTAACTTTACATCTTCTGCTGACCCCAGATTAACTAATCCTCACAGAAAGTTTCATCACACTGTGTAGATTCATATCAAACATTATTACTGCACTTCTTTTTACCTAAAGATAAAAATGGAATCAAACGCCAAACAAAGTCCCCAACTTTTTACCTTAATCACTACAAAATATTCTCCTTCTGTTCAGTATGCACATGTCAGGTGACTCACTCGTTGCACGCTTTACAACAAATCGCTCCATTTAATTCTCCTGTAAACCACAATCATGCACAGATAATGCTGGAGAAACTAGCATATAAATTATGCAACCAAAGCATAAACAAAGTATATTCACCATCATAACATGGACTATTTTCCTTTGTTTTTGTCACACACACTTTATTAAATCTCACAGGGTGTTTGAATTTAATGTGAGCATGAAATACAAACCCTTCAAGCAGATTAAATTCGGAATCAAGCTGGCCATGTAAATGATGTGACGACAGGGGGCCCTGTGCAATTAGCATGCCGGCTACTGCTAGTGCAATTAGGCAAAACAGACAGCTAGAGCATAGGGGCCAGGGACAAGGAGGAAGAGAGAGCATTTCCATATTACTCCAAAGGACAGTGGGTTGATGTCAGAGAGAGAGAGAGAGAGAGAGAGACAGAGACAGAGAGAGAGAGATTAAATGTGAAGGAAAACAGGTAACTCCGTGTTCGTGAATTTAACAAAATTGTACAAGCTGAATTGTACAGAGCCAAATCTCATTAACAAAAATAAGAAATAAAAACTAACAGCGATTCACTGACGCTAAATTGCAAACATTACAAACATTTGCGGGTGAACAACCTTTAAAAGCAAACACTTCAGGGGAAAAGACATTTATGCAAATCATTCAGGTGAATCCATCAGCATGCCAAGATGCAAAAAAAAAAAAAAAACACCTAGAGAAATAAACTAGGTCAAATTAGCTAATCAAGCATGACAAGCAACATCGTCCTCTTCAACTATGCATGAATGCATCAAATTTAAACATAAGGGAAAAAGTAACGAGTAAAAACAGGCAACCGCATGAAACATCTCGGGATGTTTTTTTCACGGAATGCATGTAAATGATTTAAAGCACTTTCGCTGCCATTCCGAAGACCAGGGTAACTCTTTGCATCCTTGTGTATGGAGAAAGAGTAACTATGGACCGGAGCACTGCTGGAATGTGTTCACAGGTCAAACTCCTGATCCCAAACTCTCACAATGACAGCTTTTGTCAAACGTTATGCCGATATCTTGGCACCATTTTGCAATGCATGTTTTATTAATGTGGACAACTGCCAGGGAGAACAGCATAAGATGCCCTATTGCCTGACTGGTAGTGCTGGCGAGTCGTGTGATCTCCCATTGGGTTGAGTGGCTTTAGCCTTGGGGCTTAAACACATCTCATACTCCCACAGCTCACCTCTTACCACGTGACTACCTGTCAGTGCAGAGGCAATTGTGCTTCTCGGCTAACAGCTGAGGTCCGGCACATGCACACACACATATATACACACACACACACACACACACACCAACCTGAAGTCCTTTTAATGGGGCATGTAGTCACAATGGCAGAGTTCTCCAACATGTCTAACCTTTCTAGTGCTTATCCTAGTTGCCCGGCTCTCAGCTGACATCCATTAAGATCCGATCCTGACTCAGGACTGAGCTAACATTTATAGCGCAGAAGCAAAGAAAGTGCTAAACTGGGGCACTAACACTAACTTAAAGCCATCAGAATAAGGCTGCCGATACAGTATGAGCAACTCATACTGGACTGATGGACAGATTAACAATCTACTCTGTATCTAATTAAAGACCAGAAAAAACGCAGGAGGAAGATTTAAACGTATGCGGCCGGTAATGAGATGATCAGCAGAGAAACCAAACAAGAAAACATTTAAAAACTCAAAAAAGTGACACCCTGGCATTCAGTTAGTCACACACCGAAAGAGGATATCAGAGCTTCCCTTTTCCATACATCAGGAAGCACATGGTTCCTTAACCTAACAACTTTTTTTTTGCTGTAGGCAAAAAAAAATGACCGCTGGTTTGGGGAACTGCCCTCTGAGCCTGGGTTTTAGCAAGCATTTGAGCAAAAGCTACCAGATTTGTCTGTATGCAGCAAGTCATGTTATAGCAATGTTAGATACATTAAACTTTTAAAGTCTTAACGAACATAAGCATGAAAAAAATACCTCTTCTAAGCAGTGGATATCTCTAAGCTACTATGTTAAATAGGGTGAAAAAAAACAACTCCAAAGTTGTGAAAATGGAATCACCATCAAGTGAATTAGTAGCAAATTTATATTGTAAAAACCTGAAACCCTGAGTGTGGACAAAAATCATTCTGGGTAAACAGATTCTGTGGTGAAGTTTTGAGTGAGACAGCGCATGCACCCCTCACTCAACTCATTCATTCAGTTCATACATGTATTTGTTCATGTTCATGACTCATATTTACAGTAAATACACACGTGGACAAAATTGTTGGTACCCTTCGGTCAATGAAAGAAAAACTCACAATGGTCACAGAAATAACTTTAATCTGACAAAAGTAATAATAAAAAATCCTATGAATGTTAACCAATGAAAGTCAGACATTGCTTTTCAACCATGCATCAACGAAATTATTTTTTAAAAAATGAACTCATGGAACAGGCCTGGACAAAAATGATGGTACCCCTAACTTAATAGTTTGTTGCACAACCTTTTGAGGCAAAATCACTGCAATCAAACGATTCCTGTAACTGTCAATGAGACTTCTGCACCTCTCTGCAGGTATTTTGGCCCACTCCTCATGAGCAAGCTGCTCCAGTTGTTTCCGGTTTGAAGGGTGCCTTTTCCAGACAGCATGTTTCAGCTCCTTCCAAAGATGCTCAATAGGATTGAGGTCAGGGCTCATAGAAGGCCACTTTAGAATAGTCCAATGTTTTCCTCTTAGCCATTCTTGGGTGTTTTTAGCTGTGTGTTTTGGGTCACTGTCCTGTTGCAAGACCCATGACCTGCGACTGAGACCCAGCTTTCTGACACGGGCCAGCACATTTCTCTCTAGAATCCCTTGATAGTCTTGATATTTCATTGTACCCTGCACAGATTCAAGACACCCTGTGCCAGATGCAGCAAAGCAGCCCCAGAACATATCAGAGCCTCCTCCATGTTTCACAGTAGGGACAGTGTTCTTTTCTTCATATGCTTCATTTTTCCATCTGTGAACATAGAGCTGATGTGCCTTGGCAAAAAGTTCCATTTTTGTCTCATCTGTCCATAGGACATTCTCCCAGAAGCTTTGTGGCTTGTCAACATGTAGTTTGGCATATTCCAGTCTGGCTTTTTTATGATTTGTTTTCAACAATGGTGTCCTCCTTGGTCGTCTCCCATGTAGTCCACTTTGGCTCAAACAACGACGGATGGTGCGATCCGACACTGATGTTCCTTGAGCATGAAGTTCACCTTGGATCTCTTTACAAGTCTTTCTGGGCTCTTTTGTTACCATTCGGATTATCCGTCTCTTTGATTTGTCATCAATTTTCCTCCTGCGGCCACGTCCAGGGAGGTTGGCTACAGTCCCATGGATCTTAAATTTCTGAATAATATGTGCAACTGTAGTCACAGGAACATCTAGCTGGTCTGATAGCCTTTACCTTTAACATGCTTGTCTATAATTTTCTTTAGAATCTCCTGAGACAACTCTTTCCTTCGCTTCCTCCGGTCCATGTTGAGTGTGGTACATACCATGTCACCAAACAACACAGTGACTACCTGGAGCCCTATATATAGGCCCACTGACTGATTACAAGATTGTAGACACCTATGATGCTAATTAGTGGACACACCTTGAATTAACATGTCCCTTTGGTCACATTATTTTCAGTATTTTCTAGGGGTACCATCATTTTTGTCCAGGCCTGTTCCATGAGTTATTTTTTTAAAATAATTCTGTTGAAGCATGGTTGAAAAGCAATGTCTGACTTTCATTGGTTAACATTCATAGAATTTTCTTTAATTATTACTTTTGTCAGATTAAAGTTATTTATGTGACCATTGTGAGTTTTTCTTTCATTGACCGAAGGGTACCAACAATTTTGTCCACGCGTGTATTTGTTTAGAACAAATCTGTTCCTTCTGTCTACAAGTGGAAGTTCACAATTTAGATTTATAAAACTATCTATCTTTTAGTTTCACTCTGAGGGTGTGCTGTGGTGTCTGGCACTGGCATGTTACTGGCGGATCCTGTCGTGCGAGATGAGACCCTCAGTGGATTGGAATTGTTTGTCTGGTGCATCCTTGATCAAGTTGGGATGTGGGTAGTTTAGCTTTTCTGTGGGATCTGACCAGACTTTGCTTTCCTTATAGATTAATGAACCATGGGTGTCCATAACCCTGTCACCAGTTTTACTGGTCCATAATTGGATATCATAATTGATAATCAATGTTAATGTGTTAATGTTCTGTGGTGTTGATGTTATGTGTGTTCAGGGTCATTGTCCTTTTGGAAACCAAATGATGGTCCCGCTAAGTTCAAACCAGATGGGATGGCATGTCGCTGCAAAATGCTGTGCTAGCCATGCCAGTTAAGGGTTAAGTGTGTCCTCAATTTTGACTAAGCCAAAAACCAGCAAAGCGCCTCTTCCTCCATGATTCACAGTGGAAATGACACATTCAGGATTCGCCGGTTCACCCTCACCACAGTGAGGACCAAAAATCTCAAATTTGGACTCATCAAAAGTCGTCGGTTTCCACTGATGTAATGTCCATTCCTTGTGTTGCTTGGGACAAGCAAGTCTCTTTTGCTTGTTGTTCTTCCGAAGTAATGGTTTCTTTGCTGCATGAAGACCTGACTCGAGCGGTCTCTTCTGAACAGTGGAAGTTGAAATGTTTAAATGGATGTCTCAGTGACTTTGTACAATCTAAAAATGAAAACATATACTGGGTTATTTAACACTTGTTTTGTTTACTACATATAAATAGTTTATACAGTATACAGATTATATATATATATATATATATATATTATATGTGTATGTATATATGTATGTATATATATATATATATATGAATATACACACACACACACTGTATATCTGTATATCAGTGTATATCTCACTGGTTGTGCAAAATGAATAAAATAGAGCAAATCCTACAGAGCTCTGTGTCACCCATCAATGGCTCAATGAAATCATCTCTTATCTGCCAAGAACAAATGGCACTAAAACACAGGCTCATAGTTAAGAGGACTGCTCAACAAGACCACATGTCATATCAGATGAGATCCAGCAACGAGAGCTCTTGTGAAGTGTATTATTTGTATGATGAAATATTGCAATTCCACATCAGACTCTGATGCACCTTCTAGGGATTCCACTCAACTATCCAGGAAAAAAAAAGAAGAAAAAAAAAGCTCTCGACAGGTAGAGCCTGTTGAGAAACTGCAGTCCGGTGAAGATGCATTACTTTCTTCAGCTGAGTGAAAAAGAAAAACAGAAGCTGTGCGTTATGTGCAGTGGATGCTGTGAGGCAGAACGCGTATCTGTGCGTAAACAGATAATCGTCTTTCAACCGATAGTCAAGGTTTAGTGCCTTTCTGCTCTGTGTCTGGTTATAGTTCGAGAGCGAATGGCAGCAGCACTCGTTTGAGCTTCCAGATCTATACCTGAGTGCTTCTCTGGTAATCTGTATAACCAGGAATGAGAGACGATATGATGATGTCACAAACGACAGAAAAGATGAATATATGGGCATAATGGTATGATTGAAAATGAAAAAGGTATGATTTCAATCGACATGCTTGAAATCAGTAGACGCGAAATACAATGAAGCAGCTTGAGCAAACTCTTCTCATCTTCAATGTCAAGAAAAGCGGTGAAACAAAAGGTTTCACTAACAAAGCTTTCCACTGAGACTTGACACTGGTGTTAGTATCTATTTACATACTGAAAATGCACTGGCAGCAATTTGCATAATGTTTTTCTGTAGCCGTGTGCTCTGGGGAGCGCGGCATTGTAACATATTGATGCTTAATGAACTCTGAAAAAAAATTGATTTTCCACAGAGTAAATTAAGAAATGCATTATAGCTGTTAAAGCAATCTTGTGGGAAATCGAAGCCTTCCACTGCTAAACTACGCTTGATAAGTAATAAATTACACGTTACAGTTATTTGCTTTAATTCATGCTAATTTCGCCCAATTAATGTATCACAGCAGCTCTGCAGTCTGCCACAAGAGGTTTAATTATTATCTTGCTTTCTTAGTCCGTATGTTTGTGTTTCCTGTTTGTACTGGATGCATGCATAATTACATATACCCTAAAGTATATCTGAAGGTACATGCTTATTTGAGGACGCGGCCCAGTAATATTGTATCGCACATTCGACACACATGGAGCCGAAACAAAAATCCATCCGTCCATCTGATTTCTAAAAACGAGCCATATTCATACAGTTATGATAAATATTTTCATATTATATTTTTTTATCATTAATGCACCATTACTACTGTATTTTGATTCTCCACACTACACTTTTGTACACTAAGGTCTGCCTTGTTCTTCTTCTTCTAAGGAATCTTCGCATGAGCTCTGCTGTTTTTTCCTGTGTGTGGCTCTGACAGGACATCGCTCTTCCTTCCTTTCTCTCCTTCCATATGTTGATGACACACTGTTTACAGACTCTAAAGCTCTGCTATCCTATCAGGCCTCTCTGATGCCTCTTTTCCATTCAATCAGTATGTGAGCATGTGGCAGGTCGGCACACACACACACACACACACACACACACACACATACACACACAGACAGACAGACAACACTTCTCACCCTGAGGCTCAGCTCCCTGTTTCTGGAGACATTTCATATGAAATCAAAGCTGGAGAAAAACAAACACTAGATTTCCTTCGGAGCAGTAAGAAGCCACAAACATTCGTCGCTGGGCTGGAGATTTCACACCGCATGAACATCAGGGACTGTTCAGCACGACCCGTTTTATTTTTTTACAGCCCCTATCAACGACTTCATACATCAAATAAATCCCACGTCCGTGAAAAGCTGAACGGAGTGCTCTCACAAAATCTGGCAGCATCGCTGGAAAAAGTTACTCCTTGATCAGCCTTTTATTTCTCTCGCTGTAGCGGATCTCTTTACCTCTACGACTCGGATATTTCGACAGATCAGTACACCCTCAGTGACAATTTAAAGAATACAGGAAGCAGTGCAGTGCTATTTCGACTCTTTTTTTTTACCTGAAAAGGAAAGAAAGAAGAAAAAAAATAATAAAATAAAAAAGCGTGTCATTTTTTCTAACAGACTGGCAGCAGTCGCTATTCGGCTCGCACTCGGAGTAAAAAGCTTAAGCGCTGCTGGTTTTTCCACTAAATTAGAGAAAACAAAATCTCCTGATTAGTCAATTAAGTGCCACATTAGCTCGGGAGTTAATTAAAAGATAGGGCACAGTCTTTAACAATATGCTAAGGCAGGGTGTTTAAACAGGAGACTGAACAAATGGTGCTTAATAAAACTTACTGTGAGTCACTTGACATCTAACATAGCTGTACCTAGAGCTACACAAACAGATTGTCAGACTGGGGCGCTCCCTGTATCCATCTATGCTAATATTCTGGAGACAGCGAGGAGAAGTGAGACGCGTCAGCAGCTGGCACCGCGGGATGTAAACGCTTACAAAAGCAACGCCTGAGCTACGTGAATTACTGAAGCGAACACACACCCACACGCAGACTTTAATCTACGTCAGCACTGCGATCAGTATTCAGTGTGACCGGCTAAACAATTAGCAAATTAACAAACCTCTTATGATACAATTAACAAATTAACAAATCCTGTATGACGATTCTTTTTTATGATTTTTATCACGTGGATGTACTGTATACAAGGCTATTTTTGTTGTTATTTATTTAAATTTTTGTTATTAGGAATACCTGTACGACCAGCCAATAATAGGGCAACTGCAAATAGCATGAAATCATGAAGATACAGATTAAGTGCTTCAGTTAATGATCAGAAATGTGCTTGGCTGTTGGTACCAAATGAGAATTTCATGAACTGTTGATCTCCTTGAAATCTCTTGTTTGTTTTAATAATTCTGAGGAGAATTGCTAAACTGGTTCCTCGGGTGATGCAAAGAAGCACTCGTAATAACTGTTTTGAGCCAGAAGGCATGTCTGAATGCACATTAAACCCTTTAGATGCTCAATGACAGCAGAAGACGACATCAGGATCTGCAGCTCTCAGCCAAAATCAGGCATCGTCACGTTTAAACGAGGGAAGAACTTGTACAACTTGGCATGAACGCAGCAGAAACCAGTAAGGATGCAGTATTGGCTCCCTTGACGTAGAGCTCCCATGCATGCTGAGGACGTGCTGTAAACAACACAACTAATATCTAATAAGTGACTTACATACTAAACGCATGGCGCAGACAAGAAAGGTTCTGACTGAGGCGTCACGATGTTGTTGCTCCGTCAACGACCTCTTCGGACTAGTGCTATGACCAGGGCACAGCAGGTCCATGCCACGCTGTAGAAGACCATATCAAGTTCATATCATGTTCTTCTAGTAGCTACCACATTCATGGCGTGATGCAGCGGGGTATCAACACGTCTATGTCACGTGTTACATTTTGTATACGTAAATACTGGATCCAATTTCTCACACCATCACTCCATAATGAAAAGCACCGTGTGTGTCGCTGTATTAATGCCAACAGGATGGATGCAATGACATTGTAGTAAGCGTATGATATGATAAGCGCCTGGTAAGAGCGCGGCGAGTTCTGATTGGAAGCGGTTATACAGTATCTCGGTTCCATCTCGTTGGACTTGGAGAACATGTGATCATGTGCTTGATTAGTGACACATGACAGACGCATTGAGAACGTGGCCGGGAAGTTGATAAATTTATCAAAATGGGACGAGTTCGTCCCATTGTGACCGTGTTCCCGGTGCGTTCTTTGAGTTTTCTTAGGACGCAGTGAGAAATTTGCAGTGGTACAGTACAGGGACCTAAAGCTGAATTTTGGACATACAGTAACTTTCTAAATTCTGATACACTTTTCACCTTCTGGTTTTTCTGCTATTAATAGTGGTGAAACCACTGATAAATTGATTTAACAGAGCGTCCCTTCACTCTTTATCGAGGTCTGCTTGGACATTTTTTATTTTATTTTATTTTTTTTCATGCACACTCAAAGAAAATATATATAAAAAAAGACAAGATGGTGCAGGTGCCCTGAGAGCTGATAGTCGCTACACTGAGACATCACAGTTCACTGGCTGTGTTGCCATATCAGCGTCACTTTCCATCCAGAACAATGCGACAGCTGACAGCTTGCACAGAGAATCATCCTGCTAAGCTGAATTATTTCTGCCACGTGTTAATTTATTAACAACCTGTGCATGCTCTAATGTAGTGAATTTGCATATACATTTTTAAGCTGGAAGTAAGATCATGAATATTCCTCAGGCAGCCAAGCACTTCTCTTTGTTAGTCACTTTTGATTCGTAAGAGAAGGGAGGGGGAGGAAGAAGTCACAACTACTAGAGTGCCTGCAGGGCCTGTATTCTTTCAGGGCAAATAACACTTTCATACACAGAATGGTTAATGAAATATCACTTGAAACCTATTATTATTAATATTATTATTAGTAGTAGTAATGGTAGTAGTAGTAGTAGTAGTAGTAGAAGTAGCAGTAGTAGCAGTAAAATTCTAATGTACAGTAAGTAGTATATTATAATGCATAATATATAACGGAAGCAGTGTTTGTGTGGTACAGTGGGAATGGAGATGTTCTAGCGCGTGTGCAGGAGTGTTTTGAGGCAGAATAAAGCCAGCACGTAATTTGTATGAGCTGCACTCCTAAGGTATCAGGACAAGAAGAGTTATTCCTACGAGACAACTCCACAGGTTCCTTTTCTCTGCACCTGTGAAGTTTCCTGTGTACGTGCCTTATTTTGCACAGAGATGCAATGCTTAGCCCTGAACATAAATAATACACTGCCTTCCAGCTGCAACACACTTGTCTGTACAACAGACTGCTTTTGAATGCTGAGTGCACAAGACAAACAGAGACACACACACGAGGAAAAAAAAAAAACAGATGAGCCTATTGTCTGAAGAAACAAACCGTGACAAGATAATAAATTAATAGAACACGTTGCGTTATTATTACTGCGAGTACTACTCGGGGTAATTGTTATTCTTATTTATTTATCATTTCCGTAAGGCTCGACGGAGAATAGCAGACGCGCGAGTCTGTAAACGATGGTAGGCTTCAGCTGAACGTCTCGTATAATATGATTAGCAGATCTAACGAATTAGCAGCGGGCGAGATAAGTAAGTGATGAGTAAGAGATCTTATCATCATGCAATGGTGTGATTTGTGGCCTGGAATTATTATTACTGTCGCAGAGTCGATCACGTCGTTATAACACAGCCTGAGTCTGCGTCTGCCGTGTGTCCACTGGTAAATAGTTTCCTTGATAAGTTGTGTATAATAAAATCCACAAATCAGAATCCCATTCATTCATTCGAACGTTGCAGGTTACCGCATATCTTTCCTGTGGTCTATTGTAGAAAATTATTTGTAACTAATCAGCATTATCTCTGGCATTGCTGTTGTACCAATACCATTTTTTCCGCGTACAGCAGCATCCGTGTATTTTGCTTTTCAGTGATTTATGGTATAAAATGTGGAAGTGTAAAACGAGCAGGGGTAGTTCGGTGGTTAAATTTCAGATCAGAAGGTCCCAGGTTAAAACCCCAGCACCGCCAAGCTGCCACTGCTGAGCCCTTAACCTTCAAATGCTCATATGTGATAATTGTACTGTAAGCCGCTCTGAATAAGAGCACCTGCCAAATGCCATAAATAGGATTAATTAATAATTAATTAAAATTTAATTTAGAATAAACATTCAGTATTTTGCTCAAGTTATTTCATAAAATTTTTATTCAAATTCAAATTTTGTTGCATACACAGTCACACACGGTACGATATGTAGTGAAAAAGAAAAAGATTATCAATAGGAAATAAATATGGAATAAAATAGGAATAAAATATAGAAACAGTTTAGCTATAGAAAATAAGAACAAAATATAAAATATAAGAAAAACTTACCCATACAGAAACAGAAAAAAAAAATTCTGTATAAATATAGAAAATTTTAGTTGTGGACTTTAGTTACACCAAACCGATGGAGACAAAAGCTGAAAACACTGAAATAAATTACCTCGCTTCACTACACAACTGAAACAACCACTTATCAACTGTGTTCAGCGCTCCAAATGACATTCTATAGGAAGTAGGATACATCAAGCCCTAAACACTGTCTATCTGGTGTCCCAATCAAACATTAGGGTTAAGGCAGTGATTTGACTCCAGCACCGAGCCTTGTCTAGACTGAGCTCACAACAGTCACGTCCGTCCCTCAGCGCGACTCCAGGCCATGCAAGCCCTTCATTTAAGTGATGTTAAGAGCAAACAATCAAACAGCCGCTCGCTTTGCTTTCCACAACACCATATACGAGAATGACAAATAGTGAAGGTGACATCTAATTTATAGCTCAAGGGCTGAGAACAAGTAAATAAACAGGCACTTCCGCTCCACATGTCCTATTCAATTTGCCTCTCCGATGAACCAAAGAATTTACAAAAAGGAAAAAAAAAAAAAAAAAAAGCTGAAGGTGTAACTCTGGCCTAATGTTTTACTAATAGAACGAACAAATCTCTCCTGCCTCATACATCCATTTCTCCTTAAACACACACACACAATCCTGATCCATGCACTCTTTCAGTATCCAAGCTTCCACCATGCTTAGAATTATAATTCAGATGATATTAAAAAGCAATCCCTTTAAGCAAAAATACATGAAACAGAAAACTATGTTTAGCATACATCAGAATCTGCTGCTCGTTCTGTCTCAAACTGCTAGACTTCAAAAAGTCGAACACTGAAAAGTTTAAAAAAATTGTTCTGTGCCTCGTCAGCCGATGGTGGCTTTTTTTCCCCCTTCCTTCCCTGATCTCACTCAGTGCCGACTCCTGTCATTACATCTCGGTGCTGCTGCTGCTCCCTGCTAAAGTAAGATTATGTATTACACTGTTCTCTTATAAAGCAGAACAGATTTTGTGGATTGGGTCTTTAAATATTTAAGCAGCGCATAGCGTAACGTACTGGTGCGACAACGGGACACGGATCTGCCACCATGGATGTAGCATTTGCATTTCATTTACTCTGCTTGTTTCAGTTAATAATTTCCAAAATATACATTTCCTGTTAAAGTCAAAATAAACGAACAAATGTTGTAGTTGTTTGCTGTGAGATGTTTCAGTGAGGAAGCTTTGAGAGCTCTAATGCGAATCCCCCATTAAACAAGAGCCGGTAAAACACTTATTATACACGGGAAGTTTTTCAAATGTGTGTGAGATTTTCTGAATCTAAAGAATTGTTATTTTGTTTAGCGCATGTAAAGTTTATGGATAAAGATTATCCTTAAGATTCAGATTTTGAACATAAGTTAGCGATAAACATTAAGCGAAAACACAGTTAAGCTCCGCAGGCAACAACCTTGTTAGCATCATAAAAGAAAGTCGGTATGCATGCAGGCATTAACAGAGACCTTAATTGACGGTGATGGTACATGAACTCTTGTCCTTCTTGGCTCTGTTTAGCTTACCGAGCTGCCACTTTTATACTTACACTATACTATCTACAGTATAAGAGTGCACTTCGGAGGTCCTTCAAACTTTGACATGCACGCGAAGACTGAGTAATACATTATGCATATGGTGTCGGCTGAAGGCTCGCTTCCTTTGTGGACACTTGAGCCCCAGATTTAGACAGCTGATAGAAGGACATGATGTTGAAAAGACTGTCAGAATTGTGTATTCTCAACAGTCACTTTTATGGGAACTCCTGTACACCTGCACATTCATGCAATACAGTGGTTGCAGGATCAACTGAACAGATTACAGATCAGATGTGGGAGGTTACTGAGTACATGTTCTTTGTTACCGCACTTTAGTACATAGTATATTTAACCTACCTGAACTTTACGCGAGTCGTTTCATTAGAGGATATTTCTTACTTTTACTCGACTCAAGACTACCGCAAATATCTGTACTTTTACTTAACTACATTTATGCACGGCACTGTGTTACGTAACCACAGTGGTGTGTCGTATTTGGAGCAGGAACATTTTGAATATTGTGCCTAATTGTGTGACCTGCTTTTCCTGCAACAGGTCTTTGAAATCAGAAGTGAAGCTGGTTTCAGGCAGTGACAAAAACAGAACCTTCACAATCGGGAAGCAGAGAAAGAAGGAAAGAGAGATTGTTCCCAAGAAAAAGCCTACTTTAAGCTAACACAAGTCCTTCACTTCTGATACTTAACATAGGTTAATTTAAATGTTTTGTACTTTTAACTTGCATACACAAATAGAGGATTTCTACTTTTACTTGAGTAATATTTGCCTCAGGGAATCTCTACTTTTACTCAAGTACGGGATTTGTGCACTTTGCTCCCCTCTGTTGAAGACATCAGACATCAACATAAAGAAATAATGCCAGTTGCTCAATGTTTTTAAAAAATAATTTTTTTACTTTATTTAAACATTTGAATATAGTTATCAAGAGACCAGCAGTTCCTATTTTCCATAACCCAGCCAATGGTCGGCCAAACATGTCATGGTTACACTCGCAGACATCACCTGTTTTATCTACAGTACAAGAATGTTTGATGTGAACAATATCGGAAGCTGCTGGTGTGATCTTCATGACTTTATGCATTCGCTGCTGCTTCAACATGAAAGTGCAGATGTTCCTAATAAACTTTGCAGTAAATTTATATACTGTAAATATACAGTATAATAAAGAGTGTCGCTGAGTTACAGTTATAGTGCATATGTGATAATCCCTCCCTTACATGCACAGGACATGCAGCTTCACAGCCTTTATTACTAGTAAAGGTCTCAAGTAAGCTCATAATTTCAAAGTATTATCGTATTAGCGACTCAACTTGCTGCATTATGCAACAAAGGACAAATGTTAACTGATAGCTAAATACACTCATAAAAAATTGCCTGTGATGCAAGAATAGTGAAATAAGCTGCAATTTATGCCGGAGGCCAGTGACTGACATTTATTTATCTACCGAGAACACGGACATGGGGTGGTCTCTAAAGATTCATTTGATATGATAAAAGAAACGACCTGCACTTCAGAGCGAGGCACCAAACCAAAAATTATGGAAGCAATGGAATTTGTAAAGAACAAGTAATAGCATGTTGGAAGAACTGAGCAAAATCTGTTTGTAGTGATTGAAGTTTGACTTCTGGGCAGAAAACAGTGAAGAGAAACACTGCTGGGAATAATGAAGAGGTTAACAGTGGAGGATGTCCTGTAAAGGGCAAATGCTGTATGTTTATCTATAAACCTTGTTGACCAGTGCCCATGTTGTGATTCAGTGCACACATGATCCACACAATTTGTCACATTTTAGCAAAAAGAAACAATTAACACAAGCTGTGAAGGGGGGGGGGGGGGGGGGGGGATTCTTGTCCTTTTACATACAAGAAAATAAAAAGAGACCCCTTAGTTCCAGTAAAGGGCTACTTGCAATGCCATGGCATGCAGTGACGTTATATGCAATTGTGTGCTTCCAATTTTGTAGCAACTGTTTGAGGAATATTTACCTAAGGGTCAAATGTTCAGGTCCACAACCTTTCACCCATGTAGTGTAAGATAATATGTAGACCTACTGTATAGCAATTCTTTAAAAAGCACTGTAGTTAGGAAACAGAGGACCAAACACAGGTCAATCATCTCACAAAGAAGAGGGCAAAATATGATAGCTACAAATAACGATCACAAGCAAGACCACCGAGTTTGGTTTCAAATGCAGTTTTATTCTAAAAAATAATAATTAAAAAAAAGTATAGTGTCTCAAGTCTAAAAGCAAGCAAAGCTTCATATTGTATATTCTAAGACATAAAAAGTCTTCTTTAAGATGACTAAGGAAGAAAAAGATAAAAATAACTGAGGATTTCCAAAATAATGTAGTACAATGAATACTGATAAACAAGATCCCTTTGAATAAATCTAAACAAGATTTATAAATGAATCTAATAAAGAAAACTTGACATTATAATGTAAAAAAAAAAGAAAAGAAAAAAAAAGAAAAGATGGGACCCTGTCTGTACATGGAATGCCAAAGGACAAATATGCAAGAGCTAAAACAAACAACCAAAAAATAATAATTCACATTTTGTCATATTTAGATTTTTGTCACTTGCATCCATAGAAAAGGGGTTTCTTTATTTATTTATTTATTTTTAAACATTTACAGAAACAGTTTACTGAAGAAAAAAAAAATGCTGTGTTATTTCACACATTTTGAACAAATTTCTAATTTTTTTTGGTAATGTCAGGATTATGAATCACGTGTTGCAATAAGTATTCAGGGCACAAACACAATTATCAAACTGACATAGATCTACTGTAACAAACACATTTACCCTGCAATGGCTCATAGCTAAAATATTAAAAAAAAAAAAAAAAAAAGAAAGTTAGTTTTATTTACTGAGTCTTGCTAGAGTCTTGAGCAGTTTAGTGCATCCAACATTGCTATTATCCTAATTCCATCCTATACCTCTTTGAAAAGTGCAGTTTAGCAAGTTTGTCTAACATTTAATAGAGATGAGTCAGTTTTCACACAAACACAAAAGCCGTACCAAACATATCAATACAACATATATTGGCCCTTACTCATTATTTATGTACGAATGGAATTGTGTATGATGAACATCACAATGACTAGTAATTTCAGCACAGTCTGGAGAAAAATAGCTCCACCCACTATTTCCTTAATTTAAGCATCGTAGTGTGCGGTTTAACTGACTGTTTATCAAGCATTGATTGGTCAGTTCAACCCGATGATTGATTATGGAATGGCTACCGACTTCCATCACTAATAAACACATTCTTACGACTCTTCACAAACCTATAGGTCCATAACCTATATGTGTGTACAAGGTTCCCATCATCACAAATGTGATTGTCAAGTACTTCTACTATTCTCCTTACTACACTGATAAGGTAGATTTTAATAATAAAGAAAACAAGCACTCGTAAAGTGGGAATTCCCCCCCCACACACTGACTACATGAGAATGTACTCATACTGACACACTTGTAAGCAACAATAATTAATAAGAGCCATTATGACAGTAAAATGTAAATGTCATCATTAAAGTCAAATAAATCATTTCATCTAGATTAACAACTACAACTAACATCTACAACCAACTACAAAAATGCTGGTTCAGGAATGTATATTGTTTTGTATAATAGGTCCAGTATTTTAGACAAGGATGTACTATGTTTTTACATTAGCAGAGGTTA
The DNA here is from genome assembly GCA_030347435.1 of Clarias fuscus. Lineage (NCBI taxonomy): Eukaryota > Metazoa > Chordata > Actinopteri > Siluriformes > Clariidae > Clarias > Clarias fuscus. The sequence goes on along the minus strand of CM059224.1, from coordinate 16,908,518 downwards.
AAGGAAAGTTCATATACTAACAATAAAAATGCCATGTCTGGTTACCAAATGAGGAGAAAAACGAATATTGATGTGATTGGAAGCTATTAAGCTAAATGGAAAGAAAGGACTCTACACAGGACGTCATGGTCTGAGTTAAAATTCATTTAAGCAACATCACACGAGAGAAAGTGCTGTTGTGCTGGTTATCAGCATGGCTGTGCTGCAGCCATAATGACGAGGGTGCAGCTCGAGTGCAGAACATATTCAGCACGACCTTGAGTGTGATATGGCTTTTATACAACAGTTCCACCAACACAGATTCTTATTTTAAAAAGTATGCATTGTTTTTTTTTTATTTAACCAGTTATTATGCTCCGCCAACACATTTCCTTACGCAAATGGCACAACTATCTTACTGAGACTGTTGAAGCTGGCGACCAACAGTTAGTGTAATTAACAGGGGTGAATGTATTTTACTTTTCTTTTTTTTTTAGAGGTTTCTGTTTCCACTTTAGAATATCAGCTCTAATAACTTCTGGGTTCTGGGGTCAAATCCCAAATGCCATCAAATGGAAAATTAGTGCGCTAAAGATGTACAATCCCTTATTCCTAACGCCAAATAGGGTTGAAGAGCGATTTGGGATTTATCCTTGTGTTAGGACTAGTTATAGCTTTGTGGTGGCAAATTAAAGAACACTGATGCTTCAGAGGCAATTTAAAACAACTTTCAATTTAAAAGCAATTATTAAGAGGACAAATTTGCTTTTTTTAAAAAAAATTTAAGATATCATATGTGTTTTCTTACTGAAAGTGTTTCCGTGACTGGTTGTGAGTAGAGATTTTGGCTGGTAGGTGCACTCTCCTCAGTACTGTTAACCATACTGATTATTGAAACAACTGTGATGCAGAGAGATACATACAGATGAACCTCCCACTGCTGTTAATGTCCATTATCACCACCCACGGAATGTTTCTCATCCAATCAGATTACTCAGTCGGAACTGTTGTATAACAATGCTTATTAGACCTGCCTTTCACACTCAGAATTATAAACCTGTAATGAATCAAGATACAGTAGACGATGCTTAAAGAATGTGTTACCAGACAGACCATTGAAAAAAAACAGGCTTCTTTAGCAAGTAAAAAAATACCCATAAAACACGCACAGAGACTTGACCTCTGCAGTATAAGACAGTCATATACAGTACCAGTCAAAAGTTTGGAAACACCAGTCAAAAGTTCGGACACAATTTATTTTCTACCTTCTATAACAGTACTGAAGATTTCAAAACTATGAAACAACACATGGCATTAGGTAATTATGTAACAACAACAGATAGTTGTTGTTTTAAGACATGAAGGTCAGCTGTTCTAGGACAGTTCTTGTAAGAACAGTATTGTCAAGTGCATCAAGCACCATGATGAAACTGTCCCTCATGAAGACCATCCCAGGAAAGCAAGACCAACACTTACCTCTGCTGCAGAGGAGAAGTTCATTGAGAGTTACCAGCCTCAAACAGCACCTCAGATTAGAGCTGTTATGAAGGCTTTAAAGAGCAAAAGTAGAAGACAAATTCAATGTCAACTGTTCAAAGGAGATTATTGCATCATTGCAGATTTTGCATGCCTTCACTACATTTGTATTGTTTTACAAATGTAGAAAGAAAATCAGGAAAGACTGAAAGAATGAAATTAGAAAATGTGTCCAAACTTTTGACTGGTAGTGCATCTGTGGAAATTACAGTGTTGTTTTAGAGCAAAGTAGTTTGAAGCCCACCCTAATGTAAGTTAGAGCACACCAATAACAGACCTCGTCAAAAAGGACAGCTCCAGAATTACTGACAAGATTCATGAAATGAGCAAAAATAAATATACTGACACACAATGAACAGGATTTCAACCCTAAACATATTATAATCATGTACAGATCTAGCAAGAAGTAGTAAATTGTTTTTTTCATTATTATTGCCACAAATATTATTTGGTAAGGCCTACTAAACTGAGAATTTAACTTGATTCTCCCCTTAATGCCCAGCAAGGTTGTCTAAGACTCATAGAGGGAACATGGAACACTCCTTTATGCGCAAGCTTTCAAGCTCTTATACTGTATATGCCCAGATTTGTGAATGTGGACATCTTTAAATTAGACAAAATATTTTCAAGAGCATTCAAATATATATTTAGGCTCACGATCTTTCAGAAAAATCTATCTGTGGCCATGTCAACAACCAGGATCTGGACTTTTAAATGAGATTCATGAATCTTAATTACTGTAGTTTTCCCTTGTTTATAGTTTTTTTTGGGGGGGGAAACACCAATGTAAAACATTTAACACATGTAATACATGACTTTTCATTTAACAATCACAATCTCACTCCTAGATTCTACATTGTCCTGATGAGCCATAACATTAACACCACAGAACATCAACATATTAAACTGGTTATCAGATTGTGACAGGATCCTGGACACCCAAGGCTCATCTATCATCTGTCTAGTCTGAGCCATCAGAAAAGTTAATGCAACACAGATAATTTTTTTTTTTTTAAGTCAATGCTGGCCATGATAGAAAGGCAGCAGAACACCCACAGCCAGCTGTGCATGCAACCTCCAAACTCCCCAGATCCCAATAAGATAGAGAACCTATGGCACGTGCCAGATAAACAAGTCTGGTTCATGGAGGACCCACCCTGCAACCCACAGTTGTTATTTAGACTGAAGACTTGAAACTGTTCTGGAATAGTTCTTGTCTAGTGCATTTGCAAAACCTGTCAAGCACCATGATGAAACTAGCTCTCATGAAGACCTTCCCATCCATAGCACCTCAGGTTAGATGGTTATGAAGATTTGACAGAGCATTAGCACCAGACACATCTCAATATCAACAATGTGGGTGCCTTTAGAACTGTTCTACAATGTAGAAAGAAATGAAAATCAGGAAAGGCCATGGAATTAGAAGGTGTGTCCGAACTTTCGACTGGTAGAGCAGAGTGTTGATTGCCAGCCTCAGAAATCACCAATGTACAGTACAGCACCGGAGATTATGAAGGCTTTACAGAGCATAAGTAGCAGACACTTCTGATCGAATATCCATGGGAAGCACCGGACACCCCGCCACCCACAGCACCCAAAGGGTCCGCTGCTAACATCCTAGAGCCCGACACTGTAGTACACCAAAAGAGGTCTTCTGGAGTCATGTGCCGAGGGGACAGAGCTGCCCAGGTGGCATCTATGCAATACAAGGCATAATGTTTTGCGTTGTAATGTTATGGCTGATCGTTGTAGGTCTGCATTATATACTTTTTTTGTTTTGTTTTTTTTAAGTATGTTGTATATTTTGGTTTGGTAAATCTTGCTTTCTGAAAAAAAAAGTGCATGTACAATTTCATTCAAAAAAGTATACTTGGTCAAATGAAAACTATTATTTGTTTGCATTACTTTTAAATATTCATTTGAGATTATTATTACAAATAGTATCCCACATTTTCAGAGAAAATACCATTATTCCTTTTTTTTTGAGGAATGTTAAACAATTTGTCAGAATTCATTTTGCATCATTGTGTGCGATGTTAATGTTATAAAGTAACTTATGCCAATAGTCTTGAAGGTGCCAACAATTCTGGAGCTAAAAGCACTTCGTAAAGTAGTTAGAGATTTAAGCATAACTGACTGTTATACCCTTTACACACACACACGCACGCACACACACGCGCGCACACACACACGCGCGCGCACACACACATACATACATATATAACATGAAAGATTTTTAGTACGTTCAAACTAAAAGCTTGGTCAGCCAGAGGGAGGTCAAACTTTTTTTTGACACTTTAGTGTGTGCACGTGTGTACTTTCAAACACACACAACCTAATGTATATACAGGCACACACATGTAATTTCACACACAGGCTGTCTGTCTCCATGTGCTATCTGCAGGTGAACAAGGCTTTTATGTGGGGAAACAGATGCCACAGCACTCCATGCAGATCTCGAGACAGTCGGAGGACTCGCAGCAAGCGTCCATGATGCCGCAGTCCATGTCGCAGGGGCAGTTGCAGTCGTCTCCCAGGTCGTCCGCGCAGCAGCAGCAGCAGCAAGCCTCTGATGTGCAGGCGCCGCATGACGCCTGAGCCACCACCATGTTGCACAGGGTGAGGAACTCACAGAACAGGCAGGCTAGGATGCAGTGCACACAACAGTCTGCTCCCACCAACCGGTTAGGAGAAGACAGTTCAATTAGGAAAGGACAATGATGAGTAAAGCTAAATGTACAGCACATCAATAATCATCATTAAACCTGAAGAAAAATAATCCAGACCCATTTTTAAAAAATGCATCCGTTGTAGATAATGGAGCTTTTTTTTTTTTTTGTACTTTTTTTTTTTAATGACTTATCAGAACATAACTGTGTGGGTGTGTGAGAGAGTAGGGAGGATACCAGCTAAGCAGTGAGGAGAAATGGGAGGAATCAGGGAAATTCAAAGGAATGAATTCCACTTTAGGGTTGATTAGTAGCTTTGGGAATAATGGGGTTATCATCATGCAAGAGCACAGGCTTGATCACGTAAAGCTGATTAGCAGTGTCCGAGATTTTTCCTGGCAAATTGCACTAATGCTACCATTTCTCTCATCCCTGATTAACATTTGACCTCTACTCTGGCCTCTCATAGGGATGTGGCGCTTGATTTTTAAATTACAAATGTTTAAAATGACAGACACTCAGCTTTCCTGGAGGTTTTCTTGCAATGCCCATCTGAGGAAGCTGTTTACATAAAGGACAAATGAGATAAATAAGTAAGGGAAATGCAAACACTACTACGTCTACGTTCTTAAATTGTGAAAGTCAAACGCTTCTGAGAGACAAAAATGTAATCCCAACCACAGAAGACAATTTTAACAGCAAATCTCATTAGTATCTTTAAAAAATTTTTTTTTTTAGTTTTTACAGCAAACATTTTCAAAGTTAAATTTCATTCGAGGCACATCACAGGAACATCTAGAACTCGTGTTTAAGAGACTAACAGCAGGCTGCTGGGCCTAGGTTTTCCAGCTTTGAGACAAGTAATTGGACCTGATACATATTTTAGAGAAATGGACCTGATAGTGTCATTCCAAACAGTACATTTGCATGGCTTTCATCGCTTCATGGTGAGCTGTCAGGCAGAATACTCCGTCTGACTGGAGCTGCTATCAGAAGAATAAAGAGGAAAATTTCAGCCTTAAGACCTCTGAATGCTCATGTTTGTTTAATCAAAGTACTTTTATAAAGAAGAAGAGCTGACCTGGTGAAACCAATAACCCTGCTGTCATGCAAATCTACGTAAAGCTAAAATGCATCATCGGTTTGAATAGTCAGACAATCTGACATTATACTCTGAAACCTTAAATCGGGACTCACCAATTAAACTGATTGGTTTTTAAATTTGCATGAATTGTAAACAAACCACTGATGAAATCCACCTCAACTTTCTTGTCAAGTTTTATTTGTAGTTTCTAGATGCATACTTATATGATACAGTGCTTTATGCATTCTCTTGGATTCATAATTTATCAGCAGTGATTATTATGAATCTTAAAGAATGAGAGGCTGGGTAATGTACACAGGAGACAGGCAGGCCTGCGAAAAAACTGACATCACTTCTAGGAACATGTTATGCTTAGTGTCAGCTGTAGCTGAAAAAGCCCAGAGTTTAAGAAACCCAAACCAGCCTGAGCACAACAGAGGAAACAGCAAGAGACATCTGGAAAAACCCAGAGGCGAACATCAAAAAGAGGGGCAGCCTGATTTAAAACAAGATGGATGTGGCACAGAACAGTGAATTGTGTAGGAACATTGAAAAGAGGAAAGACTATCTTCTGTCTCAGACCCCAAATGTCAGGGGAAACGAGAGACAGGTACAGTTTTAAGCTGCATAATACATGGATATTATACTGCAATAGCAAACATTTGTGTCTTACCATGTCTTACCATACAAAAAAAAATATCATTATCATCAATATCAGCAAACCCACATGGCATGCGTGTAAAGTCACTGGTCATTTGTATATTTTTAAGTTTTTGCAACTGCACAGTACACGGCCTGGGATAACCTTGAGAAAATTCTGTAAAATTTCTAAGAGAAAAATATGTGAATCCACCGAATAATAGAAACAAGAACGACATATATTAATATATAAGAATAAAATAGAATGCCAGCTTTTCAGTGGATTTTATCATCACCCTAATTAGTCAGATAGCTGAAATGAGAGCATGCTTACAACACAAACCGAGTATCATTCAAGATTCATGAAATAAAGCAGCTCACAATTAAATGTCTCTGCACCTGTGTTGCTGTTATCACAGTTGAATGTCGGTGCCAGAAATGCAAGCCAAGAATGCAAAAAGCAGAATCCCCTGAGCGGCTCGTCGTAAGGCTTTATTCTTCTGCTTTGCCACCTGTTTAGACGCTAATTTCCCATGCAAACAGATTATGGTAATCCGTGTAAACATTAAAACACAACAGATTGCTGTTCTCCAGCGGGAAATAAATACTTGAGCGAGCATACCGATTTAGACCACAATTCTACAAATAACAGAAACAAAGCTAGTAATGAGGACTTATTGAAGTGGCTTTTTACTTCCTAAACAATGAACCAGTTCACAGTACGATGATAGTAAAACAGGCACTTCAATCAAATCAATGAAAAACGAAACATATGCCACATTCGTCCTCCACCATAACTCAACTTTTAGAAAAGATATACATGTGAAGCTTTTATATTTAAAATAACGGTCTGTTCTTTGAAAGGTGTATGAAATCCTTGTTTAAAACATAAAAGAAGGTCGTGTATAACTTCACCACGGACATAAGATCTATAAGAAACGTTAGTAGAAAGAGCAGAATGTAAGAGCACTAAGGCAAATTGAGGCGTGTGAGACAGCACAGCGTATATATACATGTGTGTGGTGTGTGAGAGGCATATTGAAGTGAGAAGAGGTGTGTGTTGCAGAGCCACAGAGCAGATCTTAATGAGAGGACAGTGTGAGAGAGGAGAGCGAGGGCCCATGCAGAGGTGGAGCTGACATATGGCAGACCCCCCACTCTCCATCGCCTTGTTAAAAGGTCACACCTTGGTGACCATTACTAATGCACTGGTGAGCTCCTTCATTACAGCATTCAAATCATCATCAGACCTGACAAGGTGCTAGCTGCTTTTCTGGATTATCAAAGGACCTTGAACAGTTTTAGCCTTGTGAGCAATGACGCATATCCCAGAGAGACCAAAAAAAAAAAATCTCGTATGATAATTAGAAAGAACTGAAATGCGACATTTACAAATACATTTATTAAAATAATTGATTATGGTTGTGCGTTAGTTTGAGAGTCCAAAGTACTAAGCTGCTAAACAGAAATGTGTGTCTGTATTTGAGAGAGAGAGAGAGAGAGAGAGAGAGAGAGAGTGTGTGTGTGTATATAGTACTGCTTACCCTCAGGAGAGGAGCCAGGTTTGTGAGAGCCTGTAGAACTGCCTTTGCTCCTCCTGCTGCTGTCACTGTTGACAGACAGGCTGGAGCGGAGTTTTTTCTGCACACGCTGAGAGACAGGAGGTGGTGATGGTTTCCTCGTCTCAGAGAAGGAATCGGACGATACTGCAGGCTGTTTCATTCCTGGTGGAGTTCTATGGCCGTTGCTCATGCCTGGGTGGAGGCCATTGTACAGCCGTGTGGCCTCTCCATCACCAGACTGAGGCTGAGCTACGTACACACAGACAGAGAGAGAGAGAGAGAGAGAGAGAGAGAGAGAGAGAAACATTTATTTGCAATATTTCTTTATTCACTCACTCATTCTATACACACTGCTTATCTTGTACAGAGTCACCGGAGGCCTGCAGCCTATGCCAGGGCACTAGGTAGGGTACACCCTTTACAGGGTGCCAAAGCATTGCAGAACACACAAGCAAGCTCACTCTCACATTGCGGGAAATTTCGAAAGACCAGTTAGCCTAATCTGCATGTTTTTAAATTGTGGGAGCAAACCAGAGTACCCGGTGGAAACCCACCAAGCACAAGGAGAACATGCAAACCCTTCAACATTGAAGGTGTGAAATCACAGTGCTAATCAGTACCATATCCTTTTTATTTATTACCCTATTATTTATAATAATTAAAAAATACACAGTGGCATAGTTGTAACCTCTGTGTTCTTCCACGTCCAGGTTTCAGAGTTCAATTCCTTCCTCGAGTCTCTATGATTTCAATGCAAGACACCCTACGAGACCACCCATCTCCCATGCTACAGTTAGCAAACTGCTTGCTAAGTTTCGTGAAACTGGTTCAGTGTTGGATTTGCCAAAATGTGGACGCATGAAAACTGTCACTAATGAACAAACATCAGTGGCTGTCCTAGCTTCATTCAGCAAGAGCCCACAGCGTAGCGCTCGCCGCATGTCACTGGAGAGTGGCATTAGTCGAACATCCCTTCGGCGGATATTAGCTACTCACAAATGGCACCCTTACAAACTCCAGCTACTGCAGCATCTCAACGAGGATGACCCAGATCGGCGCACACAATTTGCAGAATGGGCAAAACAAAAATTGGAAAAGGACCCTCAGTTCACACAGAAGATTTTTTTCAGTGATGAGGCAAACTTTTATGTGAATGGTGAAGTTAACAAACAAAACCACCGCTATTGGTCTGACACTAACCCACATTGGATAGATCCCTCCAAGACTGTTGGAACAAAAAAAGTGATGGTATGGTGTGGTATATGGGGTACAAAGATAGTGGGGCCATTCTTCATCAATGGAAACCTCAAGGCCACTGGATATTTGAAATTGCTACATGATGATGTGTTTCCCCTTTTTATGCACTGAAGCTGGCACGTTCCCTGAGTTTTTCCAGCAAGATGGTGGCACCACCACATTATGGGTGTCAGGTCCGAGCATTCCTAGATGAACATTTTCCTGAAAAGTGGATTGGTCGTCGTGGGCCAGTTGAATGGCCCCTAAGGTCTCCCGATCTGACCCCCTTAGACTTTTATCTTTGGGGTCATCTGAAGGCAATTGTCTATGGTGTGAAGATACGAGATGTGCAGCACCTGAAACTACGGATACTGGAAGCCTGTGCTGGCATTTCTCCTGCGGTGTTGCTATCAGTGTGTGAAGAGTGGGAGAAGAGGGTTGCATTGACAATCCATCACAATGGGCAGCACATTGAACACATTTTATAAGTGGTCAGAAACTTGTAAATAACTCATGAAAGAAGAAAGTTGCGTTAAAACCAAGCACACCATTGTTTTTCTTGTGAAATTCCCAATAAGTTTGATGTGTCACATGACCCTCTTCCTATTGAAAAAACAAAAGTTGGATCCAAGATGGCCGACTTCTAAATGGCCACCATGGTCACCACCCATCTTGAAAAGTTTGCCCCCTCACATATACTAATGTGCCACAAACAGGACGTTAATATCACCAACCATTCCCATTTTATTAAGGTGTATCCATATAAATGGCCCACACACACACGCAGTATATATACACACATACATAAATACACATATATATTCAAAACTAATTTACACAGAAGAGTACAATATAAAGTAGTGTCCCAGGCCTTCAATTTTTAAAAAACAAAGTCAAATTAGCCCTATATTATTAAAAATATTTTATTTTACAACAAAACATTTTACTCAATTTGTAAGCTCTGCTTTCTAAAAGAGCAGAACTACAAGATGCTTCAGAAAAAAAACTGCCTTTCAGTAGCGAAAACTGAGCTGGTTGTTACAACATGAATGAATTAAGTCTGCTGTATTAAGTTGATATTTGCATGTTGCTATTAGGGAAGTGGCTTTACTTTAATAGAGACCCAGTAAATTATGCATGGGGCATCACAAAAATAAAACCCATAGAGTTTTTGGATTTGTCAAGGTGAAGAAAGCAGTTGCTGTGATCCATTATCAGAGGTGTGTCCATCCGGAACAGCAGCCTGAGAATTTGACTTTTGCGCCGTCTCTGCTCTTAATAAGGTCCACGCTGCCATGATGTTCATTTGTGCATAGTCTCCTCATTTTTTTCAGGTTTGAGGAGGTGCTGGAATGAGCTGATCTACCTGATGAAACAGGAGCAGGGTGCTCTCCTGTGTATTCAGCACCACAGGGAGAGATAGAGCTGCCTTCCTCCCCATCTGTATCAGAGAAGGAGTCACACCTCAGACACTTATTGAGCGCTGAATTATTCATTTTTTTTTCTTTGCTCTTGTACATTGCTGGATTTCACTTTGCATTTTTTCTTTTTTTTTGGAAACCAAGACAACCGTAATCATAAGGCAACTTTTTTGACATCTTGCAACAAAGCATTGATTTGCAAAACAACTAAACTTTTGAATGAAGTCAGCAAGAGAACAGCTCTTTTTCCTGTCTTTTTTTTTTTTTTTTGAAATGTCAGAACACCAACAAGTGCAATTACAGTTAACAAGAGGGGGAAAGAAAATGCAGCCCACTGCTTTTTAACAACACATCACCTGAGGGAGATCTCCGACAGGAATGCAAATGTAAAACAATGCAATTAAACACAGCCAGAGCCTGGATCTTCATCCTCCGGCCAATCTACATGCATGTTCTCCTAAACAAGTACAGACATTTGGAGTGCCAACCGTCTACATGAGTCTTCATGCCAGATGTGTCCAGCAGCAAGCATGCCCAATAAGCTCCCGCCTATTATCCCACACCGCTGTTAGTCGGATAATTTTAAATGAATTTCCAAGTGTTGATTAATTCAGAACAGAATCATACCAATCCTATGACTGCGTCTAAAATGTAATGGATACATTCAACAAAGACGATACTAAAAGCTTGACAGAAAATTCCTTAGATAGCGCCGTGCCCCTCCAAGTTGTTTCTTAGTATAGTGGCATGACAAAGATACATACTGTACATTGATCTCACACTATGCATGTGATCTAACATTATTACAGAAGTCAACTTCTGTTGCCAAACTAAGATACTTCAGTTGTTACCACCCATCCTGATAAGGCACATTCCTTTACTACATAGTAATGAATGGGCGAGGTGGGGGGTCATGGTTTAAGAAAGCACCTAGTCCATGACTATGCATTAGTGAAAATAAAAAGGATGTCAGCAGCCAAGGACGATGTCTTGAGCAGTACAATAGTGCATATACAACTTCCCAGAGCAAAGTGACATGGATAATCTATATGAACTTTGTATAATGCCTCAAGCTTAACATGCTATGTATTCAAACAGATGCATCTAACCAGAGAAACATGCAGCATCCTGACTACTGTTATATACAAGCTGACAGGTTGCACTAAAACGCCATGTTCGGGGGGGGGGGGGGGGGGGGGGGGGGGGTGTTGGAAAACGGCTTAAATTGGACTTCTAACTGCTCCGCTTCAAACACATCAACAACTGTTGAGAGTGTACATTTGTAGTTGAATAATACATGGTATTCCTCTACTCACTCTGTCAAACACATCACAGGCAAACTGGGGGTGAGTGCTTCTTGACTGTCTAAGCAGCATCCCAATTTGGTCCCCTGTATCTGACAGGCTGAAATATCTTGGGAGCATTTTTAAAAGGCCAATGTTTGATGGATTCATGAAGAACACACAAATATAATTGCCATTTGTCACCATGTGTTGAGCGGATACCCCACACGGGGACTGTGCACAAGGCGCCTGGAGTGAACCGGGCGGCGTTGCCGCGCCGCTCTCTATGTAAAACTGTGGATAAACACCAGCGTTTTTGTGTCACAGAAAATAGCTCCGCTGAAAGAATTTAAAATTGCACCCCAAAGACATAGACCCAGAGCGTCACAGACCTCCCAAGAACTAATATGTATGAACATGAGCGGCTAGGAGAAGCATAAACAAGACTGGTTTAAAAAAAAAAAAAAAAAAAAAAAAAAACATGTGGGCATGTGGGAGGTGGTAGGAGAGAGGAAAGGCAGGCCAGGTACACACACACACCCTCATTTGCACTACTGTCAGTGCTTCCTGAATCACAGTTAAGAACAAGAGTTAGATTCCTGCATTTCACATTTGTTTAGTGATTCTGTATTGAAGTAATGCAAAAGTCCCTCTGTTGTAATCTTCAGTAAGTTAGCCGTTACTTCCTTACAGTCACCAGGCCAAATAGATGACTAACAAATTTCTCATAAATGCTCCATAGCTAAAATGTGTAACAATAATTTAGGCTAATATATGCAAATAAAAACAATATAGTGACTTACTAGACTGTCTTTTACAGAAAGGATATTATATCCTCACACACATACACACACGCACATATGCCCATGCTATTCCTTTCACAGAGCCATTCTTTTCATTAGAAGCTACATATTTCTTGCTTCTGTTTCGAACTCAAAAACTATGGCATTATGTCAAAAATAATAGGAATATTATTCCAATAGATCCTGATAGCAAATTTTCTTTGGCATGTCAAAGCTGACCTTCCAACACTACTCCAAGGATTTCCTTTACTGAGCGATGGGGTTTTAAAATAGTGTTTTCAGATCAAACTGTAGGTGTGCATTGGCATTTGTGTAATGAAGGACCCCAGCAAGTAGTGAGTGTGGGCAGTTCTCATGCAAGCTGAAGTGGGAAGTCCGATATGACAACTAGGTTTTAGTGGCACTGCTATGATGTAAATTACTTAAATTATGTTTATTAAAATCATTATTTATTTAATGCTGGCCTATTAAGTTACATTTTGGGGATATAAAAAAATATGATAAACAAAAAATAATAAATGCAGGATTCCTTCAGGAGTGGGTAGGACAGGAATTAAACACACACACACACACACACACATTTGCATAAAACCTGAATCACAAGTTACTAAGATAATTGTATGGTTTAAATTGCTAAAGTGAACACCTTTTATGTGTGTGTGTGTGTGTGTGTGTTTGTGATCAAAGGAAAGTGCCTTGAACTATTTACAGCACCGTTATAGCACCTCCTCTTTTCATGCTGCCTGATTTCAGGAAACCTTTTTTATCCAGTATCTTATTTTATTCCCACTTAAACCAGACAGTGACATACAGCGATTATAACAGGTCATAATCCTTAATTGTGTTCTGCCATACTACATTTTTATATTTATGTAACAATCGTTTAATTTCATCCCTTCAAATAAATTGTATGAGTGTCAATAATGTGAAGATAGGACTATACACACCTGCTGTATAAACTTGACTGCTGACAAAAGGTGTTTGATATTGCAAATCACTCTTATTCACGCTCACCCACTGTGTGTCTGCCCCTCTGTCTCCTTCTTTAATAGTGACTAGGAAAGCCAGGCATCTGGGATTTACTAATTTCAAATTTGGCTGCTGATTGAGTGGGAAAAAAAATAGCCCCTTCGGACCTTGTTCTGCTTAATTACATTTTACAGTGGAGAAGGCAACTTGAAAGACAAGAGCGGGGATTCTTGTGGAAGAAATCTTTTTCGGCTCCGGGGAAAGCAGAAGCGATCATCAATCATTCTTTGATTTCAAAATTGTATTTACTGAGATTAACATGTCTGACTGCTATAGAAATCATTACCTCATTCAGCGAGAGACAATTTGTGGCAAAATGACATGCACTGAGAAAAATCATTTTCTGTTTTCAAGAGCCTGACTCCAAGCTCTGAAGTCTCTTTTTTGTTGTGCCATCATCATGACAATGCAAACTCAAGAGACCCAAATAACACCCTGGTATAAATCCATTTTCTTTTTTTTTCTTTTTTTTTCTATTTTTATTTTTTACTAACCTAATCTTTTAGGCCTTTTTCTTACAATCTGTGTGTATTCTGGGAAAACAGAGGAATGCAGTAAATGCCAAAGTACCACAAACGCAGCTGTAAAATGCACATCTTGTACAGATTTAGCTTTTTACACAGCTACCACATTTTCTCAAAAGATCAGTTACGATGTGACTCAGGCCAGGCAGCTGTTGCAGCTTCCAGAGCCAAAGTGCTCCACCCAGCCTCCTGAACAACTCAAAACAAAAACTCAGCAACACAGTGGTGAAAAGGGCAAGATGGAAGGAGGGCTTTATTTTCAGTTTCAGTTACGCGGATGACTCAGAGATTCCAACAAACTCAAAAAAAAAGAAGAAAAAAAAAAAGACTTGCATCCAGCGCCTGTAGTCCAGCAGCATTATATATCAGTTTTACCAATAGACACAAGCTTGTGTCTTGTGTCGGTGACAGAAGACAGAAAAAGAGAGAGAGAGAGAGAGAGAGAGAGAGTATGGGATCGGGGAAAGAAGCACTTCTCACCAATCCACTAGAGGCTGGACAGTTCATAAAAAAATATCTATAGACATGGTTCCTTTATTTGCTCTGTATCAATCTCTAACATTAACAGCACTAATATGACAGCTGTGGGTCAGTGGGCTCTGGCTTTAGGGTGCCAATCAAGACCTTAAGCCTAAAAATCAGGTTAAAGGACAGAGGGGCTCATGTGTCTGAGTGGCTTTTTAACGGGAGACGGCTGTATCGATTTTAGCGCTGTGTGCACTCCAGCTCCGTGGTCACCCCTGAGTGATCAGAGGCCTGACGGAATGACCTACTATGGAGCCAGTGAACCTGCAAACACGCAGGGCCAGAGGGGGCCACATCACCAGAGAGCTCTGTAATAGAAAAGGGTTTTAACCTTAATGTCGAAGCCAAAACCCTGTTAGAAGGCCAGTAATCCCCCTGCTCTGCTATCATTTGAAGTGTTTTTTTTTTTCCCCCCTCTCCTTACTGAAAGGCACCATTTCTTGCTCTGGATGCTTCTACGCCAGGTCTCGTTATGTGCTGCTGTAAAGTAGCTCACGATTCTCACGCGGGGTACTAGGCTCTTTGTAGACGGCAAACACCAGAGTGGACATCACACCCACCTCATATTTCCATATGTAAACGTTCCTTTCAAAATGAGCGCACCTTGTTTAAGAAGCTTGAGGTTCCTTATTTTGCTTCGGAGCTGAATATATTGACATAATGGTATTGTGAAGTTGTGAGAAGTCAAACACTGATTGCAGGGAAAGAAACGGATGCATGCAGAAGATAATTGGACTAAATCCAACATGCAGAAATTCTTTGAAAGGCACAGGCATTGGCAGAATGCTAATTAAAATGCTAGAAATTTTCCATATGAATTGTATCTACACCCAAGACAATGAGGAAATAATTATCACAGAGGTAGAATCACAATGGCCATTTTAATCAACCTCTGTGCTAGCATTTCACCCTATTTATACCGCTTTGATTTCATGACCCACTGCGAAGTAATCACTTGAAAATTAGCCTCCTGTTCTAATGGGCCCTAGCGTTGGAGACATGTGATCAGACAAAATTAGCATTCTGTGTAACGTGAATGATATGAAGCCATTCTTTAAAACTAAAGTGATTAGAATACGCAGGGGCGTCGAAAACATATGCTGCTATAATCTCTCTTACTTAACAAATTTCTTCACAATGACATTGTGTTTTGTGAGGAAAATAATAAATACCCACAAAGATCCTACAAGATTAATGCCTGCCATATTGTAATTAATACAAGTCAACAGTTTATATAAACCCTGTACACAATCTGGCCTGATCTTTAAATAGTTCTGTACAGCACATATAGGGGTCTAAGCATCAGACTGCTGTACTTCTTTCCACAGGGAGTACGTCATCAAAACGACATATGTACTAAATACACATGAGTCCCGACCAAGCTTCCATAACTGCAGACATCAAAAACACTATCTAAAACAAAGTCCATTTGATTCCATCACTGAACTATTTTTATTCAATGGTATTCATGATAATGAAGTGGCCATGAAAAACACAGATATCAGACATAAACAGACCCGCTGGAGAATGATCAGGGAACAATGTAACCTTGTAAGAATAAGTAGTGAAGCATAGCTATTTCTGGCTGGTATTCAGGAGACCACAATTTAATTTAGACATTAGTGTCATACAGTGCTGCTGTTCCTTTTTAAAACAGCAACAATCACATTATAAAAATTTAGTCATAATGACAACAGCAAGGATGATTAACAACACCAAGAAATAACTATACAGGCATAAAGAAGGTCTCTCTCTCTCTCTCTCTCTCTCTCTTCAAGTCTTAAGTTTTTGTATGATTCTGTCCACTGCACCCACAGGACAGCTAATTGCCCTAAAGTTATTGAAAACATAAAAATAAACACTTCACTTCAGCTATTTATTCGGCTAGGAATAGAGATCATCTGCTATAAAAAGAAAGAAACTAATGAGTGTTTAAGAGAAGTTCTAAATTGGCGTTTCCAAATTGTTCAGTGTGTGACTGTGTGATTGAGAGTGTGTACAGTAGGTGCGAGTGTACTTGTGTACCCTCTGATGGAGGCCTCCAGCGACCCTGCACAGGACAATCAGTATAGAGAATGAGTGTGTGAGTAAGTGGACTTCTAAAACACACCTAACAACACTCTCTAATACAGTTGTATATTTGTTTGAGTTTTGGACGCAAGTTAGTCAGTGTATAATTACAAGTGTGTTTCAAGTCTGTGTCTCTTAACTCAAAAGGCTTAGACACTCAAGAAACTCTCCTACACACGTAAATGCTTAAAAGGGACAACTTTAGGAAAAAAAAAAACCCTTTTAACTGATGTGTTAAACTGATGTGTTAAACATCAGAGTATATTCTCAAAACATGCTAAATATTTGTAAATCTATCCATTCTGCATTTCGAGATTATTATTAATATAGTTAAAATAATATTTAATGTTTAATGCTTTATTATACTTAAAGCAGCAAAACATTTAAAGACCATTACATTACATGCCTTTTAATGTCAACAAAGCAAGTCTACATCTAGGCATTTGGCAGACGACCTTATCCAGAGCGACTTACATTTTTATCTCAATATACATCTGAGCAGTTGGGGTTAAGGGCCTTGCTCAAGGGCCCAACAGGGACAACTTAGTGGTAGTGGGACTTGAACCTGGGACCTTCCGAACCGTAGTCCAGTGCCTAAACCACTGAGCTACCCCTGGCCGTGTATTACTTCTCATTAAACAGACTGGCTGGCCAGTGCCTCCTCACTGACCGAATTGATTATTTGAATTGTTGTAACCCTAGCTAGTAGTAGGTAAGATCATTTAATCAAGGTTTTTTAAAAAAAAATTTTATAATTACCCATTAACCAGGTCAGGAATGATGGAATCAAGGCTGGACATAAACGTAACATACTGTATTATTAGCTATAACTAAGATAATTAAAATGTAAATAAAGTTTATTTTTCTTAAAATATATAATGTTTATATACATACTATACATGCATGTGTGTTGAACAGCAACAGAAGTATTTAATTAATGTAATAAATTTTTAATATGCATTTAATTACTGTATAGGCGGTGGTGTAGTGGTTAGCACTACTGTCGCCTTGCACCTCCAGGGTCTGGGTCCGATTCCCATCTCTGTGTGCATGGAGTTTGCATGTTCTCCCCGTGCTTGGTGGGTTTCCTTCAGTTTCTCTGGTTTCCTCCCACAGTCCAAAGACATGTAGGTTAGGTTAATTGGCATTCCCAAATTGAAACATAGTGTGTGAATGAGTGAGTGTGTGTTCCCTGCGATGGATTGGCACTCTGTCCACGGTGTACCCCGCCTTGTGCCCTAAGTCTCCTGGGATAGGCTCCAGGCTCCCTGCGACCCTGAATACAGGATTAAGCAGTATAGAAGATGAGTGAGTAAGTATTGTATAATGAAGTTGCCCCGCAAAACACGGCAACATTTCATTTTCTTAATTTAAGTGCCGATGTTACAGACATCACGATAATTGGATATTCTTAATGATTTATTGATTCCTGAAGTAATCATTAAACATCCCAAGCCTATCGGTTGCAGGACTGATATTTCACAAACACAATAAACTTTTGTTCAAGAAATCCCATTTGCAAATCTTCTGAAATATCAGTCCGGCAGAAGCTGATGCCACAATACGATTAACAAACGGTACACTGTTTCCAATTATGGACGCTTGGAAAAACCACAAATCCTCCACACACCCACATTCTGCATTCTGCAAGCCTAAACTACAATATATTGGGACATGATCGACTCTAATTCTTTATGATGCAATAGCACTTGTCTGTCAAATGTTCAATAAGAACTTTCCAGAAAGATTTTAGCTAAATTCTTTCAGAAAGGGTTTATTGATAAATGCATGGGATGGTGAATCACGGGTGAAACAAGCCTCAACTTTGTTATGTGAACCACATGAGTTTTACATCTGATGATGTCCCATGATGATGATGTGCTGTGAGTGTGAGAGAGAGAGAGAGAGAGAGAGAGAGAGAGAGAGAGAGACTCTCAGACAAAGGCATCAAGCATTAAACTAGGGTTTTTTTTTTGCATTCCACACAATGGAACTGTAGGAAGAGGGTGTGTTAGTAATTTTCCCCTCCAGAACAAGTGTTGAGAAATTTCCAATCACAACCTCTGTTTCAAATCTTTTTCCATACTTATTTCCTACCAGGGAATTCATAAACAAAACCTCTTTTCCATCCATACCCGTTTATGCTAATCTATTTGCATAAAACATGTATTCACCCTTACAAACACCTCACACCATCAGGCTCAGAGTACACTTTTATCCTATATATTATGTACAATGAATTCTAAAATCCATGCAATGTTTTATCATGTGAAAAAAGCTTTTGCTTTGACCAAGCTCTTTGCTGGGATTCCCAGATCCAGGCCAGCCAATGCCAAACCACAATGGGATTTCCTTACTCACACAGCTCTCAAAGAGGAGGCTTTGGTGAGGAAACCACATGTAGAATTATCAACCATGATCCAACTTAATTGCTGTATGGAGTGGACGGTTAAGTTCAAATCAGTTACTTAAAGCTTAGCACATTCTGTTGTATGAAAAATAGGCTTTTTCTTTGTAACCACCTCACCAAGAAACAAAATAACATTTAACTCACAACCCCAATTTGAATCATCAAACATTATCATTTTAGATAACAGGCAAAAACATCAGAACTGAGGCAGATATGTGCAAGAAAAAGTTTAAAACCAATTGTCAACAAAGAGTCACAATTAAAAGCACTTTGATGAGTTGTTGGGATATGATTCAGTGTACGCATTAATGCTGAGTGACATTAATATCCATGCTGGTAATTCTTTACAAGATCGAATCCAAACATGCAGGCTTTGTAATTTATAGCACAGTATCCCTCATCAGACTTCGTCTCACATCACACATCTGACTGATTATAAAACAATTCTCTTCCCATGCATCTTAACAACATAGATCTTAAAACACCGCCACAGATACAAATTTGATAACAGTTCCATTAAATTTATCCAAACAATTAATGTTTTATGTAGAATTTCAGTGCCAAGATAAAGAAGACATTACTCTGCTTGCTCTAGATAGGTGTTTGATGAAGAACTGCAAGAAGACTAAGAAGACTTTAGCGGTGAAGTTTGCATCCTATTAATTTACCCTCGTATCTTTCACATACATCATTCTACCTTTTTCATAAAAAAATATGTGAATCATTTAAACTGAGTGAGGAACTAAAGGAACTGATTCATTTCACCGTTGAGAGTGTTCAGCGTGTATCTCAGAAAAAAGGGCAACTGGAAACATATTTTTTAACATTACTATTGTATATGCAAGAATTCTAAATAATCCCCTTATCATCTATGCTCATACAATTATAAAGTTGTATTAAAAAATTGCACACTACTATTTTCTAATTGATTGAATTTTGCATCAGCCAAATTAAACTCCGCCTTGTCCATTTCCGACTCTGCACTTCTTTCCTATTTTGTTTCTCAGGGATTTGTATTTTTCTCTGCACTTCAGAACATGTGCGTCCTGAGCTGCATTTTGCAAACAGCTAGATTTGAAGACTGTATAAATGAAAAGCTATGTGTGATGGTGATCTCTAAACTCAGCAGTGAAGTAGGGATACATTAAATATGCATTTGCTTCTCTAGAATTAACCTCCCTCCCCCCCTAAACCCCCCCCAAAACCTAGATATGTTTGATATGTTAACACAGTCACACACCAGGTGACCAAAACCCTTGACAGGCAAATCAGAAAGATCGTCAAGGAGCTGAAGCTCGTCATTGATCATTTTTTAATAACTAATAAATCAAAGCACGAAAAAGACCAATATGGTGATGTATTCAAGAAGTGTCAGGCAGCGATTACATGATTCACAAATGCAACTGGCAGCACATATACCCAGACTAGTGTATATGATTGTATTTATCTTTTTATTTAGGTTAAAGCTGCCTGTATGATCATTTTATGTCACTGAAATGGGTGTTGCAAGAGCACTTATGAGGTTCTTGTTAGACAATGGATTTGTGCATTATTCAAACTATCGGGGGTTTTCTGAATCTTTGTCCTAACCGCCTGGCAGAGGCAGTCAGATTATGAAATATCTCAGTATTTAATGATTTATAATGGAATAAGTCCTCACATAAACCACCAGCCACAAAACAGCCCCAAAGCACCATTCATCCACTGCCATATTTAACTCTGCGTATCAGATGACAATATCAAAATTTATTGGAATTTCAATGAAGCTGGAACAACATGATTAACCACATAAATTAATTATGACATAAAATAAATTCATATTCATAAAAACCTACATGTGAATAAAGAAATTACAAAAATTGTCTATTCATTTTTATTCATTTCTAGTGCAGACAACAATGAATAAAGAGCAATTAATAGTTGGGGGTAAGGAAGCAAATCCTAATACAGTCAGGATAATACAGAGAATATGGAGTATACTGTGACCATTTCAGATCTGTGGGAATCACTGTGCATGTTTTAACCACCAGTTCAACTTTCTTGAAAGTACAACTATAAAATTATAACAAATAACATGTCATTTATACTTTACTTTTTTGCATTTTATTTGCTATGTCAACAAATGAACACTTACTTCTTATCGGTTCACCATGGGCGGGGCTCTCCCTGTTCACGCCCACCTGCCCATCAGCAGGGATGGAGGATGGAGTTGTACACGTTTCTGCCATATCAGGCAATCCTTTAACATCAGTTTGGCATGGGTCTATGAAGAAAAAAAAAATAATAATTTTAGAGACCTTTACAAGGGAATCACGGTGGGGAACAAATTGATGAATGAGTTGCTTCTGCATCAGGAAAAAAAATATATATATATTTTAATAATTTAATTTGCCAGATTAAATTGATTTATTTGGTGAGCTGTTGCACAACAGTGTGGGTGATTAGGTATAGAATAGGCCAAAACTCTGGATCTGATTTTCTCAACATTGCTCCAAGGTATGCAGTATCTGCCAACGTTCTTACAGACATGAAGAGAATAATTCACCTAAACTGAAAAATAAGTACATGCAAAGCATCAGCAAAAAAAATTACTAATTATGGTACATTAAGAACTCCTACATATATATACAATATTACAAATGCCATCGCGTTGACATAACATTAAATATTTCTTACAATAACTACTGTATAAGACCTTTTTACGTGTCTGTAAGTGTTTAGCGGTCATTAGACCTTAAATTCCCTCTTCTTTTTCAGTCCAATACATGATTATTTACATTATAACAAAAATATATTAGGTTTACACAATATAAGTTTAAAACTAAACAGCATAACTCTGATCCCTTACAACACAATGTTCTTTATCAAAATGATTTAACTTGTACAATAATATGTGATGCCATTCCTTTGCGAGAATATCTTTAATACTATTTTAGTGTTACATATCACTTATCGTTACATGTGTTTTGGATGCAGCTCTGTTACGTTTGGGTTTATATGCAAGGACACACTGAGAAGAAAGCAGTATGATTCAGCAGTTTTTCAATTTAGTTTTATTTGTATAGTACTTTTAACATTGGACATTTACAAATTCAAGATTGAAATTTGAAATGTATTTCCAATGAGTAAACAAGAGCCAAAATGATGAGGAAAAAAATGTCATGAGATGATATGAAGAAGACACCTTGAGAGGAACCAGACATAAATAAGCCATACTAATCTGTGCAACACCATTATAAAGAACTCAGTTCTACAATTGTGTGCTACAGTATATAGTCAAAGAGTGCAATTTAGCACCCAGAAAATGTATCCTTTTTTTTTTTTTTTTTTTAAACAAAGTTGAAATTATCAGTTGTTGACGTTATCACTGATGAACGTTTGTGTGTAACTGAAGTCCATAGCCTCCACTTCTTCTTTTTTGGAACATATCAACACCATTTGTTTTAGTTTTGTGCTTCCCAGGGCACTGCTTATTATACAAGACTAAAGTAAATGGCTGACATGCTGAAGCAACTACATATTCAAAGATGAATATGGTGTTACCAGAGCCTAGGGCTGATTTATGGAAAGCCTTTTCTCAGACAGTGACTTCATGAATCGATGCACACTTGCAGTATGGTCAGCGTCTAATGCATCACAGTATTTAGTGATTACAATTTGAAATAAATTGCTCTATTCTCTGCACCTAAGAGAGAAATCCAGTGTTAACTGTGAGGCTTTCAAGGTCCTATGATTATCCATTTGCAGGCAAAGCTTGTGATTGCTTACTTTGTCCTACTTTGCTCTTTTTGACAGTACTGTAATGATGCTTTGTATAAATGTTTAAATAGGATTGTTAATGGTTCAGTGCCTAAAAAAATGAGACAAAGCTTATTTTGTATGTGATCATCTCACCAGCAACCAGAAAGTTAATTAAAAACTATAATTGGTAGTGGTCCATGTTAAGAAACACTCCCTTAAGGCTCAAGTTAAAAATATTGAAAAACATCAGCATTCTCAATGGAACCACACATTAAGTTAATGTACTTAGTGTGCAGGCATATACGCACAAACACACGCACACACAGGCCAATAAAAATCTTGTCATTTCAGAAGGGTCAAATTATTGTGCTGCATCAAGCTAAGAAAACAACTAAGGAGATTTAAAATGTCTGGAACCGGGTTAAGAACACTTCAACACGTTGTCAAAACCTGGAAGAATAGCGCTGAACCATCAACTTTGTGAAAGAAATGTGATCGGAAAAAGATGAATGGAAATTACTTAAACACAGTAAAAACCATTTCTATGTTTACTAATAAAAAATTTTTTAAAAGCATTTTCATGCCCACACAATGTGATGAGAACTCACAGAATTGGGACAAAACAGCTGTGTGGCTGTAAAAAACACTAATTAGTGAATAATAAGAAAAACAAAAGCTTGAATTTGCTTTGTATTATATAGAGCAATGGAAAAGGTCATGTGGTCTGATGAGTTCAGATTGACCCTATTCAACTGCAACCAGGTTAAGAAGGGAAGAGCATGAGGAAATACACCCATCATGCATACTGCCCTCTGTACAAGCCTCTGGAGGAAGAGTTATGAGCTGGGTCTGCTTTAGGTGGTCAGGTCTAGACTCATTAACGTTATGGGAAATGACCAGGTTATCACATCTACAGAGTTTTTCTTCCCTGATGGCACAGCCATATTCCAGAATTCAAATTGTATAAGAATGGTTATTAGACAACCATGTGTAGTGAAAGCTAAAGGTGATTAAAGGTAAAAGTGAACAAAATCTTAAGACTGTGTGACTTTTCTGGCCAGACTCTGTGTGTGTGTGTGTGTGTGTGTGTACACACTGATCAGCCATAACACTAACACCACCACCAGGTGAAATAAATAACACTGACAGGATCATGACCACCAAAGGCTCACCCATGCCTGTGGGGACCAAAAGCCAGCCAGTCTGGTCCGATCCCACAAAAAAGCCTACAAAACAAATATATACAGTACAGTAAATGCAAAACTCTTGGGCCACCCCTCATTTCTTCACAGCACTGGACAACAGTTTGGAAGGTCTCAGGTTCAAACCCCACAACCACCATGTTGCCACTGTTGGGCCCATGAGCAAGGCCCTTAATCCTCAACTGCTCAGATGTAAAATTAGAAAAAGATGTTAGTTGCTCTGGATAAGGGTGTCTGCCAAATGCTGTAATGTAATGTATACTGGTGATGCTGAATGGTGAGAGGTCAGAACAGATAAGAGGGGAAATGAGGTTGTTAAAAAAAACAAACAGAAAGAGATGTATAAAATGTATCTTTAGTCACTTGTCCCAGTAAAGCCTATTTCCTATTTCTTTCATTTAATCTCCATAATACAATTTAATTTCAGGACACCTGAAAATGACACCCATATACACTTGTTAATAATAATAATAATAATAATAATAATAATAAGCTCCAATCTTCTGGGGAGGATTTCTATTATATTTTAGAGTAAGGATGTGGGAACTTTCATCATTCAGCCACAAGAGTATTACTGAGGGAGGCTGGGATAAAAGCTGGTATTCCAGGTTCTCTCAAAGGTGTTCAGGGCTCAAGTACTGTACTTTCTCATGACTTTCGGTGAATCACCTTTATGGAGATTTATTTGTGCACAGGGGCACTGTCAAGCTGAAACGTGTTTGGGCCTCTTAGATCTAGTGAAGAAACATCTTAATGCTACAACAGACAAACACAATTGTTTTTATAAAATATACAACTGTGTACCTACAACTTTCTGAAAGAACCACATATGGGAGTGACGGAAAGTTAGTCACACACACATCTGACATCACTGTAGAATAATACAAATAACTGTAGCCATATTCTTGTGGAGTATAAAGAAAGAGTGCACTTTACATTTTTAAGAAAAGTTAATTGACTGTGCAAGCAATAAGCTTCTACAACTTATTCGGCAGCATTTCACTATGATGGCCTTTTCTCTGGGATGACACGTTTCTTTAAACTCTTTGTACGGTCCCTAACGAAATGAAACACTCCTTCACTTTTCCTACATCTATAGACACACACTTGTGCACGCACATGACCAACATGTTAAGACCCACAGCTGCAATCTCAGTCCACATTTTAGAAAGGCAGAGTGAATGTGCAAAGTGCAGTATTGGGCTCTGAGTTTTGTTAGACGGTGTGTAAATACAAGCTGATGGAAAAGCTGTCACTAAATCAACCCTCTCTCACCTTGGGAGTTAGCCAGCAGCAGACTCGTCTCATGCTGTTGCTTGTCCGGACCTACAGGCCCCTCCGGAGGTAACACTGTCTCCGCGGACATGAGCCAGACCTCTTGTGGAGATACTGCACACACCCGAAACTAACACACAGCCTCCCTTTTTGGATCAGCCGCCGACCCTGTCAGAGAAGACGCAAAAAAAAAGTAGAGAGTGTCCGCAGATGAAGCATAGCCTCAGCGCTCGCGCTTTCTGAAGAGAAAAGTGACGTCAGCCAGCAAGATGTCGTTAAACTCAAGTGGAAAGTTTTTGCCCCCCCTCCTTCTTCTGCATAAACATGTAACCAATACACTCACTCAAACAGCCGACATATTTCACATTAATATTTCTTCCTGTTTTTTTTTAAGTGAAATGTTACCACATAAAGATTTTCTAAATAAATAAATAAAAATGGCACAAACGTTACCTTTCAAACATGTCAAACTCCGCTGCTTGACTTCAAGTGTACCTCATGTTAATCATCCTCCGCCTAAATAAATCTCAACCAGTTAAAACGTTCCCTGATAACAACGAAACGAAAGAAGAGTCCGCCCGCTTTTCAAGGAAAATAATGTTGAAATTAGCATTTCCAGTTAGCAGCAGCGTTCTGAGGCGAGTCGGTCTCGTGAGTTAGCGCAAGAAAACTTTTTCATCACATCCGGATTCCGCGCGCTCGGCCAGCTGCAGGCTATGAGAGCGCGCGCGCTGCCACACACAGAACATGGCGGATTTCCCCCCAATTTTATTTAGTTTCCAAGTAAAATAATAATATTAATTAAAAAAAAACATTTAAACGTCTTATTGACAAGCATGTATACACAAAAACAAAAGATGATTGTTTATGCACTTAAATAATACTTATGTTTATAATAAATCGACACCTTTCTGTTCTCACAGCTAGTTTTCCAAGCATCTTGGGCTCATCTGTGCCACAACCAGTGCCAGCTCTTCTCACAGCAAAGCAAAAATGCTTGCACAAAAGTCATTTCAGTATCAATATCACGTAATGGTGTCACTGGCATATAAGGTGCCCTGAAAACTATTTGCCCCCTTGCATTGTTTAATTTTTACATACTTGTAATCAATTCAGAGCATCAAAAACATGTTTGCATTATAAGATATAAAGATAATCAGAGTACATACAAAACGCATTTTATTTGTTAATGGAAAAAAGCTGCCCAAACCTCCCTGACCCTATGTGGCAACAACTGCAATTAAGCTGTTGAGACAACCTGACATCGCTGTGGAGGATTTTTAGCTCATTCTTCTATGCAGAATTGTTTTAATTCAGCCACATTAGAGGGTTTTCAAGCATGAATGGCCTGTTTAAGGACATGCCACGAGATTAAAGTACCGACTTTGAACAGGCCACTCCAAAACCTTTTTTTGTTTATTTGTTTTGTTTTATCCATTTATAGGTGGACTTTCTGCTGTGTTTCAGATCGTTGTCCTGTTAATCACAGTTCAATTTAGTAAATACATTTTAAGGATGGGGCAATTATCTTTTCACATATGGACTGACTTTTTGTGTCACTTATATTAATTTATATATTGAAAAATTCTATATCATAGTCTATTTTTATAGATAGAAGAAGTTATTAAAGTATTTATCATCACCCCTCCTCCACCGCCGTGCTTGATATGAGGTGTATGAGGTGTTTTTGCTGAAATGCTGTTTGATTTTCCTCAAACCTGATGCTGGGCCAAACAATTCCACTTCAGTCTCATCTACCCATAGGACATTGTTCCAAAAGTCTTATGCTTTATTCAGATGCAGTGTTGTGAAACTCATTTGTGCTTTCATGTTCTTTTTAAACATCAAGACATCAAGAGTTTTTCTCCTGGCAACTCTTTTAAACAAACCGTACTTGTAGAGTCTTCTTTTTATTGTGCTGTCATGGACTTTAACATTTAACATGTTCAGTAAAGAATGTAAAGTCTGAGATGTAGCGCGCTCTCTCTCTCTCTCTTTTTTTTTTTGACTTTTCTGTCAAGAAGTGGGGGGGGGGGATTTTTGTTTAAAAAAAAGTTGGCTGTAAAAAAACAAAAGTTATATTTTGTTGTTCATCTGAGGTTGTATTTGCCTATGATCCGAAGATTTTTTAATTTAGGTTTTTACACAAAAACACAATTAAAAGTGGGTGTACTAACTTTTGAACATGACTGTATTGCAAACTATTACAATTTCTATGGAGGATGCAGGCAAAATGAAGAACTGGTGCTGTAGTGAATTAATTATCCTAGAAGAAAATAATTAATGGTAAAAAAAAAAATTTAGAAGGAAAAATTTGCTGCTAGGAACAACAGAGGTCAGTTATTGATTTTGGTAACCTTTTATTGTTTTATTACTTTTCAAGAATATAGATTGAGTCAAATACACCGGCTCTCTTGACTTGTATAACCTGTAATATGGGTTGGAAATCCATCAGCTCACTATCCCACTACTGAAATCTTCCTTCACTGACATCCTCCATCTTTACTAGAACAAACTGTTGATGAATGTCATGATGGATTGATGCAAAAGTGTTATGAATTATGATTTGACTGTTACTACAGAGGTCGGATTGCAAAATATCAGACTTGTATCTGATTTTGGATGTGCTATAAATCATAATTAAAAAGATCAGCTTCTGTGTGATGTGTGCTGTTCACACTGTTGTGAATAAACCAGATCTAAGAAATCTGATTAGGGCTCTTTTGCCTGCAGTGTGAATTTTATACAAGTCGTGCTCACCTGTGGATTACATGTCTGTTGGATTTCAGTATGAGAAAAGGAATGCGGCCAATCAGTTTGCATCAAGATTCCCATCTTCTGCAAATGAACCCTCATCCTATTTATAATTAAAAAGGCATCAGCCGTTAGTATGCTTTTGCTGTACACCTCATTAAACTATGTCTAAAAATCTGGACAGACCGCAGCACTAGCACTAGAGCTACTCGGCCTGAAGTCCATAAGCATAGGTGATAGATGTGAAATATGCCCTCTCCATTGACTAGGTGAACTCCATTTTCTGCCCATAATGCAGAAATCATTCTAGGTCTCTGGCATAATGATTCACGATGAATCTGTGTCAATGTTGAACTCACAAACCCCACATAATCCATCTTGCAGGCAATGCGCCCTCCTCCATTTATAAGTGTTGAATCTATTACCACACTGATTGGTAATAACTCTTGGCCTCAATGCTCCTTGGACAGTCATTACTTAGATGGCAATATTCCTAGACACCCTGCACTAGTGGCAAAAGTCAGCCTTGACACGGATTTATCCTGAACTTTTGGCTTGCAGAATCATCTGTTATCTAAAATCACCACAGAGCTCAGTGATCACACTCACTTGGAAGCAATATGCCATCAAATTCCCCCAAGCTGGTTCAGTGACACAGCTTGACACAAAATAATGCAAGATCCTCATCTGAATATTTTACTCAGCGATTCTTTAACAGGAAGACGGTTCAATGATTTGCCGTAGCATTCTATGATGACACTCCTGACAAACGTTTATCATGTGTTAAATCAAAAAATTTAGCAGGAGACACAGCATTTGTATCAGGTCATCACAGTGTCAGTGTAGTGTCAGCAACATGTCAGAAGTGCATATGTCACAGTCCCTCCTCAGACATGACAGGAAATGTCTGTGTTAGCTCGTGTGTATTTGGCAGCATGCCTGATTGCTGAAGGAGTGCCAAAGCCTCCTAGATAATCCTCTGCGGTGACATCTTTCCAAACAATGGGGTGGGTGCACAGTGCATGCATGCAGGAAAACACTCTCAGTGTTGACAAAAGGCCACCCCCTGTCATTTAGTAAATATTCATTCACATCATTACTGCATAGTACATGGATGTTAATACTGGCTGTCACAAGATCTTTAATTCAACAAGGGATATTGAATACAGTGCATAAAAATTAACCTGATTGTTACTGCATCTATTCATCAGTGTCACATAGTCACCTAATAACTATAGCAATTTAATAACAATTTACAAAATTCCTGACACACCTTAAAATGTGAGCTTTTTTTTTTAAATAAGAGAGCCATTTTGATTTTGCCCCTTTTCCCCAACTATGGACACACTTTGGTTCAAAACTCTAGCACTTAATTATAGCTGATATTCTACACAGAGAACAAATTGTCCAAAGCAGACACGCAACGGAGGAGGTTTTAAACCTGGAGCGTACAATGTGGGGCATGGGGCCCTTTGAGGAGCTTGGCTTCTCGCTCTTGCTGTTCCGAGCATTCGGTTTTTGTTATGGAATTAAAATCAGAAGAAAAAGCAGCAGAATAAGAAACCTGTAATTAGTACTAATGAGCTTATTCTTTGGCCTCTGTGATTGGAATAAAAATGGGAAACTTACCGATTCATTTCTCATCTTGACTTTAATGGCCAACGAAATAAAGGTGTCACTTTGAACCATGGCACAGCCACAATGCACATCAGCAACTGATCAAGTCTTCAAAGAAAGCTGGCCGAAGTCTCAGCTGAATGAGAAGAACTTAATAAGTCCTGCTTTGAAGCCAGGAACAAGACCCTCACCCCCCCCCCCCCCCAAGCAGAGCGTGAAAAACAGGATGAATTCTAGTGACCTACATGATTAATGGCGTTAGGGTCATTTTTACATATTTTCAGCACAGCCTCTGATCAATGGGTTCACCCTGGCCTCCCACTTACAGCTGGGAGAGAGAACAAGGTTTGGGCACGACGTGGCTTTTGACTTCATGAGTTTTGAATGATTATGGCAGATAAATAATCTTAGTTTAGCATGTGTACACTCCAGTAACTCTTTAAAAAGAACACTGAAAATTAGTGCCATTATGTTTGTCTAATGAACAAAATCAGTGATTTTGTTGCTTTATGCATGAAATATTCAGCTACAAATTCATAGCAAATACCAGTCCTGGCAATGTTTCCTGATTATTCACATGTACCACCATGTATCGCAGGACCTGTATTACAGTATGTTACTGTATTGTAATATATCTACAGTAGAGCAATACAACAGTTTAAAACATGACTCTATGATACAAATTCAAAATGACCGTCACCATTCTCAAACAGTAAAAGTCTTAGAAATGTGGTGATATGGGATTCTTACCAAAACTGTTCTCATATATATTTTTTTTATAATAAAGAATGATTATGGATAATTCTCATTAATTTGGTTTACTACTGTATACACGCATGATCAGAACCACACAGCACCACGGGTAACACATAACCCTCTCAAAAATGTTCTAAATTACCCAGGCTTCATTTATAAACACTAAACACTGAATTAACAGTGGCTGCCCGCTTTATATCGGTTCACTCATTCCAACATGGTATTGTAACAATTTACACAGGGAGGAGTACGGATGTGCTGAACACTGTTTCAATAAATTATATGAAATATTTATTGTATTTATGTATAATGACATTTATGCATAATGGAATATTTATAAGATATGCCTTTTTCGTTCCTTGTCGAGTGTTTGCGGGACTTGCAGGACATTCAGGATCATTACAGAGCCATGCATCACAGACGGTTCTCTGAATCAGTGTATTAACACAGAATTACTATCAGAGACTTAAAGCCTTTGCATTCAATTAGAAACTTATTACACATGTTGAAATATAAAATACCATTACACGTCAACCAGGAACAAGCAGTGAGAGTAATGGTCACTCTTGGGTAACTGTGGATCAGTGAAAACACACACACACACACACACACACACACACACACACACACACACACACACACACACACACACACACACACACACACACACACAGGTGAGGAACCTTCATGCATTATTGAAATATAACAAGGAACTTCTAACGTTTTGGCCCTCTTTGATTAATTCAATGCTTTGCCTTAAAGTCCAAGATCAGGCTTCAGCTTACAGTAGGTTGTAATTAAATATTGAGAGCATGGAAATGCAGTAATATTTAATTCTTCTTTTAACCAAATTGGAGTTTTAATTTACCTCATGCAGTGTGCACCTGCAGAGCAGGAATCAACACGGCATCGGTTAACACGGGAAGCCAGGCTTAGCCACGGACCATGCGCCTCCAGAATGAGCCCTTGTCCAATATCTGGAATGGCAGTCAAATATTTATCTAGTTGATGAAGCAAAGGCAGTGTGCTGCACTGACAATAATTAAAGTCTAGCCCGTGCATCAGGTGAATGCTAAGATCATTTCTAGTAACCTGTATTCTGCCGGACAGGCCTGGCGCGCCGGCTTTCGGTAGCTGTCTCGGAGAAGTGAGCTACTCTGTTTATGAGGAGTTTACTTAAGAAATGATAAATACAGTTACTGAATGCTGACATTTAACATGAGAGCTTGTTTCCTGCTGGAAGGCTTATACGCGGGATGATTAAAGCGGTGGAAACACAGTTTACCAAACACACGTCATGTCGGACAGAGGCTTGGACAGACCCTTTCTTAGGAATGAATCCGTGGACTCATTACTCTCACTCTACTCAGCTTGTCAAACAGTGGTACACACGTAATATTTCGCCCTTTTATTTACCGGTCTAGGGCCCTTCCAACTAAATAATTTAGATTATCAATGTTTTCTAGAAAAAACACTGCAAGGTAATATTTATGATAATGGCTAAGGAAGACAATAAACAGCTACACCTATACGGGTCAGTCCAAAAGTCTGCATCCACAGACATTTCTCCTAATATGAAATGATTTTATTTCAGACTCAAGATAGCTTTCAAATTACCAAAAGGTTATTTAAGAAAAGCAACACCACTTGTCTCTTGAGGTCATCCAAGGTCAGTCTCAGTCCCAGAACAATAACTGCATTGAAGAATGGTACTGTAGCATGATCAGTTCTGATACTTTGAGAAATGCTCAATGTTCTTGTATTTAACTGCTGTGAAGTAAAAGGTTGTCACTTTGTACATTTGCTGTAATTTATACTAGTGATGGGGCGTTCATGAACGATTCGTTCTTTTTGAACGAGTCTTTAACGTGACTCAGAAGAACGAGTAGTCTCAGAGAGTGATTTGTTCATTTTCTACTGGGCGCGCATGCGCAAAGCATCGCAAAAGCTCTGTAGGTTATGTACAGGAAACAGTATTGAACGGTTCTCACCGAGTCTTCCAAGTCGCTCGTTCTTTTGTCACGTGACTCCCATAGACGATATGCAGTACAATAGATTCAAAAGAACGACTGACTCAGACCAGAAGATATGAGAGATGAGCTGCTCATTCTGATTATTATAATATGTCCTTATAGCTGCATTGTAATATTTTCATTACTGGAACTATAGCCAAAATATGTGTATGTAGACGTGTTGGTGGTCTATTTATTGAAAACGTTACATTTTATTTTATTTCTGATCAAAAAAACTAAATGAACTAAATGACTCAAAAAAAGATTTGTTCATTTCGATGAACGAGATTCAAAGAACCGAGTCACTAAAATGATTCAAACTTCCCATCACTAATTTATACAATTCAAAATACATTCATGTCCCTAAACGTTAAAACACTAAAAATTACTGTATTGTGTGAAACCTTTCGAAAATACATTTTCCAGACAGTTTAGGACAATTTCTTACACCCCATGTTGCATCTTTCTGCTCATTGCTAAGCTTTGAGGTGTGTTTGGCGTCATTAAGAAATCCACACCGACCCATTCTGGCTGAATTTTTTAAAACTTTTTTTTTGCATTATTGCTTCTTTTAAAGATTTCTACAGCTTTGACCTAAACATAGAAACACATCCCTAAGCAGAGGAGGACAGAAAAGCTACACCTTAGAGGGTGAAACGAGAACTTCAACCAGCAGTTTGATGAGATCTAAGATGTTTCTAAAATTGCACATTGACCTACTTTTTGATGCTTTCACTGAAACTAGTTTGACCGGACTTGTTTTTTTTTTTTTTAGATGGTGTGATATAAAGAAAGGATGACTTAAGTATCTGAGGATGCCAATCTGCTAAGATTGTGTGCATGTGTGTGTGCATGTGTGTGAGAGAGACAAAGAGCAAGCGAGACAGATAAAGGGGATAGACAGTTGTTATGAAAGCTCTGCATTGCTTTGAATGAACAAGTTTAAACTTGAGCATTTCTTCTTTTTATACCTGACACACGCATGAAGGCATGAATAACAAGCCTCAGTGTTTACAGCAGAAGCATGTGTTTAGTTCATTGAGGATCAAAATCAGCTGACTTATGGCTGGCCCTGGTAAACAAAAGTTCTTTTTTTTCCCCGT
This sequence comes from Clarias fuscus, assembly GCA_030347435.1. Lineage (NCBI taxonomy): Eukaryota > Metazoa > Chordata > Actinopteri > Siluriformes > Clariidae > Clarias > Clarias fuscus. The sequence continues at coordinate 16,875,288 of CM059224.1, read as the reverse complement.
TTCCTGCAAATGCACAAGAAATAAAACACTTCATTTGGGTTACTGAGCAAAAGTTAAAGTGTATGTGCATATGCGTGTGCACAGAGTACAGTGTTATTTTACAGACTCCTTTTTTTTATGGCATATTTTTGAACATGCTGTTGTAAATGTCAGCACTAAGCCAGAGACCCTCAGTATTAGTGCAGCGACTGCAAGCTGTGTGTGTGTGTGTGTGTGTGGGAACAAGTCCTCACTGCTGAAAGAGAGGATTTCACAAATCACTGATCAAAGTTGTCTAATTATGTAAATCAAGAACTCTACCAAATGTCAGCATCAGCAAAGCAGATTTGCAGAGGTAAATGATGACTTGCCAATCAACTAGACACATCGACAACAATTTAGCTTTTAATATAATGTCCTGATTTACTGTATTTACCCAATCATTTGCTTATGATATGATTTAAAATACGAGTAAAGCTGCTTAGCATGTCTCCAGACCCATATTAATACGTTGTCTACAGTTTAAATGTATTTTGTACACAAAAATAGATACTTATTAATCACATAATTAAATTATAAATAGAAGCAATTTTATCATAAAATAAATAGATATTAATGATATGATATCTGACAGCCTGCACAGTCAAATCACACATCAGGTCTCACAGATATAAATATAACACACATATAAAAATTACTGATATCATATGAATGTGGTGTGATAATGAACATTTTACCTGTGTGTGTTTGTGTTTGGAAGGGGGTCAAATACCACGACGATGGTTTGAGCTAGTTCCCATTGGACATTTTACTTTAAAAAAAAAAAAAGAAAAGAAAAGAAAGATACTATAATACGCACACACACATTATTATTAATAATAATAATAATAATAGTAACGAAACCAATGTATGTTTGAGTTTTACATGAAAAAAGCTATCATTCATTTTTAAACAAACACAATGCAGACATATAAAGGTTATAAAATGTGCATGACTTGTAGCACTTGCACAATACTAGAAATTGTGCAGTGTTTATTTATGCAAATGCATATAAAGTGCATAAAAACCACACAATCAGTATCTTTCAAATTCCTGTCCTACTTTGATTAAAAAGTGTTTGGTGTCACTTTAAATTTCTTATGTTCAAAACTCCGCAATTGAAACTGTTGCTGCTTCGGCTCTGATTAAGCCATGTTTCATCATCAAATATTATAAGAAGGCTTGGTCACATGACTGAGTATGCCATTTGGAAAGATTTCTGAACAGATGTGCATATAAAAACGTTCCGTTTAGTGCATTAACAGTATTTTGATGGGAGTTGTCACGGTATACACATTGTTTTAACTAAAATAAAAATAGTATAAATATTCAGACATTACAATGGAGTGATTCCATGAGTAAATTTCGCACACATTTTACTTTGAGGCCACACAGCTTGCAGTGACCGTGCTCTGGGGTTGAGAGACTCGCCTCCATGTTCATCGATCTCACGTATTGATCACCGATCCTTAACAAATAATATTAAATCGAATAACACAATAAAGAGTGTTTACCACTGACACAAAGCAGTGTGTAAAATCTATAGCGCAGGCTTACTCACCCCAGCTGGTCGTGTGTACGTAACGGATGTTTTCACAGTCATTTTCAGGGTAATGAAATACGGTGCTTATCAGTGGGTAAGGTATTCCCTGACTTAATATAATGCACTCAAACTCATCTGAAAGCAGAATTCCCCATGGTATCATACTGGGAGAGATGCAAATGTATGAACCTTCTGGATGCCCTGGGCACCACTGCAATCATTACCTTTGAATAAGAGCTGTTTACCCACCAAACACGAATTTTACGAAACACACCTGACGACCAGTTTAGATTTTTCAATACCCTACTGGACTTAAAAGTATGTGGTGATTAAAAAAATAGCTGAAAGTTTATATATATATATATATATATATATATATATATATATATATAGATAGATAGATAGATAGATAGATAGATAGATAGATAGAGGCACATGATTAACATATATACACATTTCACTCACTGTCTGTAACAAATTATTGTCTATCATTATTAAAATACTTTCAATCAAACATCACAGAAGAAATGAAGATCAAGACCCACATTTAAATCTTTAATATCAAAGTTGGGTATACTAGCTTTGCGAAGATTTTCGCAATCTTTGGCTGCATCATGAATAATAGATCAGAATACTGCTTTCCAGCTGACCATAGTCTTCCTCAAACACACCAACCATGAAACACACTAGAATTTAACTTGAGACAGAACAAAACATTGCGTATTACACCCCATTTGCATCTCATTAGCAAAGTACCAACCACCACCCTCTATGGGTTATCCCCTCATAAATATATTTAAATATATAAATATCATGAATACATTAATCGATATTGCCCTGCCTCTCTGGAAGCATCCCATCTCCTCATCATTGTATATCTAGCTCTCTCGAGATACACACGCATACATACAGACACATATTTTAGTCGCTGGCCCTCCCTTTTTATTTGGTGCCTGAATCTGAGCAAAGTGTGCTCTCCATTTTTTGAAGAGTGTATGCAGACAGGCTGAAGACATGAGCATCGCTTGGGGCAAACACCCCCCAAGAGGTAGAGTATAGGTCAAACTCGTGTCAGAGCAACAATGATCATTATCTTTTTTTTTGTTGCAAAATACTACATATTGTTCTACCTCACTTCTTCAGATCAGGCGTCAATCACTAGCTTACCTACGTCCTACATTTATCTTCAGCAGCTGCGATATCCTAGTCAGGGTTGTGATGGATACACGGCCTATGCAGAACTGGGCGCAATGAAGCACCATACAGTTTACTAGAGAGGACACCAGTCCATTACAAAGCTCTATGCACATACTTTAACCTTTAACTGTTTTATTCAGACATACGGTATATAATGTGTGTGTGTGTAAAAGCATAATTAAAATCATCTGATTGTAGTTGGCGGCATGGTGGTGGAGTGGTCCAGGGTCCGGGTTCGATTCCCGTCTTTGTGTGCATAGAGTTTGCATGTTCTCCCCGCGCTTGGTGGGTTTCCTCCGGGTACACCGGTTTCCTCCCACAGTCCAAATACATGTAGGTTAGGTTAATTGGCATTTCCAAATTGGCTGTAGCATGTGAACGTGTGTGTGTGCGCCCTGTACAGATCTCTATAAAAAGCAAAGGTTTTGGCAGTTTGCTGGTCTGGAGCATTCAGGTGAGTGTTAGCACAATGCCAAGAGGCTTTGGCTTATGGAAAGGGTTATAAAACCATTTGCAAACAATTTGGAGTCCATCATTCTACAAGTGAAAAGAATTCAAGACAGTTGCCAATCTTCCCAGGAGTGAACGTCCCAGCACATTCATCCCAATCACACTATGCACAGAGAGCTACAAAAAAAGCTATATGTCAGACTCTACAGACCTCAATGAGAATGTTAAACATTAAGGTCCATGACAGCACAATTAGGAAAAGACTGAACCAGTACTGTTTGTTTGTATGGGTTGCCAGGTGAAAGCCTCTTCTGTCTAAAAAGTTTGCAAAACTGAACAAAAGCACAATGCTTCTGGAAAAAATGTCCTATGGACAGATGAGACCAAAGTGGAGAAACACCTCACATACCCACTGTCAAGCATGACATTGAACGGGTGATGACCTGGGCACCTTGTAGTCATTAAGTTAACCATAAACTTCTTTGTATACTAGAGTATTCTAGATACAATGTGAGGCAATCTCTCGGACAGCTAAAACTTGGTTTAAAAAATGGCTGAAAAATAAAAGAATAAAGGTTTTGGAATTTCCTAGGCAAAGTCCAGAATGTAACCCAACTGACATGCTGAGGTGGGACCTTAAGAAAGCTGTGCATAAGCGGACGCCCAAAAACCTTAATGAAGTGAAACAATGTTGGAAAGAAGAATGGGCCAAAATTCCTCCAAAATGATGTGGAAGTAAAGCCAATGCAGCAGAACATAGAGTGCATGACAGCACCACAGACCCAAGACCCTTCAGGCAAAGAGCCGAAGATCACCGACCCTGACCTCCAAATTCCTCAGAGCCCAATCTGATCAAGCATTACTCACCCTCACCTTTAAGGGGACAAGCAGACCCAAACCATGCTTCTGTATGATTGTATATCCGTTAGTTTCCAGATGATGGTGCTCCCACTGGAAACTTCATGACCCTTCTTCCTCTTATTGTTCATGTGTAATTCCCGTGCCACCTCACGGCATCACTTGTTGCTGGCAGAATGCCGCCGCATGACGCTTAGCCAATTAACGGCAGAATAAAGCCAAACAGATTTCAACTGATAAATCTTTAATGATACGAGGGATTTTACACAAACGCACACTTGACAGTGCTAAATTAAAGTAAATACTGTGCATGATTAAAATTCCCCCGGCTGGGGGAAGATAAATGTTTGAATAATTTATCTGATTTAATTGACACGACTGTGATGTTGTAAACAGAAATGTTTTGATATTCATAATACATTTTGACAAGAAGACTTTTTTCTTTTTCCTCTCTCTTTTTGTGTGGGGTGTGTGTGTGTGTGTGTGTGTGTTGGGGGGGAGGGGGGGGGGGGGGTGCTGAGGATAGGATCCAAGAAAACCTAAATTGTATGTGTGTGTGTTTATATTAATGATTGATGGTGACAAAATGGATAGGAATATCTGTAATTTTTTTGCTAGTCCTGATAAGGAAAATAGCTTTTGACTTATTTTCTCCATTATTTACAGAAACAAAGGCAGAAAAACAGTTTCTTTGGTTTACCGAGGCTTGGATATTAGGTTTAGATGTGCCATGCCATTAATTAATTATAAAAAAGGTCCCCGTAAACCCGTAACCCATTTAAACTCCACCCATGAGTTCTGTAAATTAACTTTCAGTGCTCAGTATTTACCTTTAGCTTCAACTCAGACTTTATGAAAATGGTTAAATCCACCATATATTTCATAATAAGTACCCAAAAAGAAAGATGTTAGAGCAGAGTACAGGAAAGGAGGGAGGTGCAAGGAGCAAGAGTTGAGAAGTGTTCTGCAAACACATCGGTACACAAAGCTCAGAGCCTGCCCGGGGCTAAAGCACTTTATTTTAATCCTGGGAAGGCATTACTAAACAGGGGTATAAATACAGCTGGAGAGTGATTATGACAACGGGGACATGGCAAGTACTCAGTACACACAGATGTATAACCCTAATACACAAAATAAAGCATCACTTAGACTCGGAGCATGGGGAGAATATGAATTGCATGAAATTTCGAAGCCACGATATTAAGTTGTGCCACAGGCACGGTGTCCAGCTCCTTCCTCAGATAAGCAGCGTTCTCCCGTCGCTCTTCATCTGCCCTCTCCCTGCCCGCTAAACTTAGGCTTGCTATCTGTAAACAACAGGCTCACTCACCACCATAAATGAATACATCAAATTTTGATGGAACGGCCTTGTCATGCCTCTGTGGCCCTCAGTAGCATGCGCCACGATACAATGTACACCTGCATACATGAATAGGAAAGAAGGAGGCTGCTGTTTGCCAGGCTCTGTTGACTGAATTTTTAAAGCTGGAACTCCGATTTGATGCTAGACCACAGCTCTGTGGATACACACAAAAGAGGCATGAGAAAAGGCCTTCTGCTGCAGTGCAGGCTCGAGTGTTCTCCTATGAAGTGATATCGCTTTGAAACGAATCACAGCGTTCAACAGAGGAACAAAGAGACTGATGCAGTCCCGGGTTTAGGAAGGTGTCCTATATGGATCAGGGGTCATCAGCGGGACATGGTGAAACACCTGAAAAATGTCAAGCCAGGTATTAAGTTGCACTGGTTAGCTGATGATTGAAATGTATGAATTAGTTAATTTTTGAAAATGAGACTGGTCACTATATACAGTAGGAGATATGATCAACCTGCAGACATCCCACACTCCCAGAGGTTCTGGGAGGCTCCCGCTTATTTATAGCAGTTCCAAATTTTATTATCACTTGCGTTTGTTTAGGTATTTCACAGTTCTTTTTTTAGTAGAAAAACTAAATTTCAAAGAAAAGATCACAAGGGCTAAGGTTTACTTTTCATCTTTTATTGTCTCGCTGAATCTGCAGTTCCAGGTGTGTAAGCACTCTAGATATTGTTTTCTGGCTTCCGAGGTGTCAACTTTTGATGTAAAACTTTTGGTGTACTATGTAGTGTAAAATACTTCATTTTTATTTTAAAGAGCTTCTGTTGCAGATTGTGTATATCTGAAATATCTAACGATGAAAAAGTCAAGATGAAAAAGATATCTTGTCTGTTTAGTGTCTATGGCAAAAAAAAAGAGAGAAAAAAAAATAATGGAACAGCTGTAATTATTTTAACAATTGTCGTTGTTAATCATAGCATCTCCCTTATAAAAACAAACAAACAAACATAATATGATCATACACATTATACATGTGAGATTATGTGGGCTTTTTATGTAAAAACAAACAAACAAACAAAAAAAATTTTCTGCTCCAAAAAGTGAACGTGAACTCAAATAAACACCCATGACTTCATGTGAACAATATGTTGTCATGTGAAAATAAATGAACCATGATGCGAGAATAAAACCACATGCAAAAATGTGAGAAATCCTACACATGAATTGCATAAAAGCCACATGTGAATTTCTGTAATGGTCAGGCATGAATTTTATGTAGCTGGAACATAAAAGAACGACTGCACATGTCTATAATAGACGGTCTAAGATATACACAAACACACACACGCACAAAAAAAAAACAAAGAAAAAAGAAACATGAAGACATACTTCAAATACTGAAAGTCTTTTGCTAAATGAAGCCATTCACGTGGTGGCGCGCTTTATTAACTTTCAATCAATAAACATGCAGTCGGGGCGAGAAGTAATCAGGAAATGCAGCCAAATGGGCTGACAGCGTATCAAAGCGCTGCGCTCGAAGGCAACAGAGAAGCACTAACAAGCAGTTTATTACCGGTAGCTGTTACTGACATTAGTCAACACTGAGAAAGATAAAATGGAATAAGGAATGGTGCGGGGGAGAGAAAGGCCCACGGGCGGTGAGTTCCTTATACGCTCTTGATAACGACACGTCTCCTCTTTGATATGATAACAAATATATGTTGCTGAGACACATCAAATGCACAGAGAGCTCTGGCCATGGCATCGTCTACGAGAGCAGTCGACTCTGTCAGATCTACTCATTTAGCAACGTAGGCCCTCTGGATGCTGCTGGATGTGATTCACTGATCCTGGATCTGCTTCAATGAAACAATAACGCAGAGATATTTACTGTATGTCTTTCTCTTAGACCTTGATGAGTTCTTAGTATGGAAACTTTTAATGATAATTGGATCTCTTATATCAGAGCTCTCTGGAGTGGCCTGTAAGACAGACTAATTGTTTATTATTTGAGTGACAGTGTAATCGTATTTAGAGCTGACCCGAACAGGGCAATGAGATGATTCTCTATAGTCAGAACCCCTCCATGCTGATCAGTCATGCCCACACACACACACTCTTGGTCTTGGATGGTGACAGGCAAATGCCGATGGTTAAAGTGCCGAGAAGTGAGATTAAATGCTCTAGAGTTCAGTCCCTGTCTTAAGTCTACTAAATCTATCTTTTAGACCTTTTTATAGATTTATTTGTGTTTATATGGCCACATGATGTCATATTTATATCACCATAATCAGCCAAATCAAATGTAACTTATATGCCAAATATAACTAAGTGACTGCTTCAGGAATTTCATTCCACTGCAGATCAGACTCAGCACAAGCAAAACAAGGACGTTTTCCTCATCCTTCCACTTTGTGAAATAGGAACGAACTTGTGTTTGAGATTTGATTTCATTTTAAAGTGTACTTAACTAAGTTTAGTTGAGTTCAGCAGTAGTGTAGTTACTATACAGGAGGTCAGTGTGTCATTAATATGTACTGTATAACATTCATGTGATACTAATAGAAGTAGGGAGTAGCAGTGGTTAAAGCGCTCGCCCTATCATCCGGAGATCGCTAGTTCGAATCCCGGGTGGTGCTGTAACCTCTCGCAGCCGGAGGTCTAGAGAGAGCTGATTGGCCGAGCTCTCTCAGAGGGGAGGGATGAGAGGTACTTAGTGCTCCCACATTAATCACGGCTCTACAGCCAGTCAGGGGCGTCTGTGAGCTCGCGCAACGGAGGGAGCGGATAGCGCTGTCCTCCGAGTGTGTTACGCCGCCCCCAACGGTGCGCGAGCGAGCAGTTCGAAAAGATGCGGTCGGCTGGCGTCACATGGTTCGGAGGAAACACGTGATAGTCTTCGGCCCTCCCGGCTGAGTGGTAGTAGTAGCCTTAATGTGGGAGCCCCCTAGTGACGGGGAGGAATTGGACACGACTAAATTAGGGAGAAAATCGGGGAAAAATCAAAAAAAAAAAAAAAAAGAAGTAGCACGAACACTGAATGAAACGTCATAATGTTCAATAGTTTCCCATAAAACAACACATTCACTTTGACATTATGCAAATATATCTTAGGACACCATTAAAATATGTATTATATATGTATACAGTACATATACAGTAATATGTACAGTATATTCCTGCCCCAAGAACATTACAAAGAATCATTTAGGAAGGAACTCTTTCCATCTAGCATCATTTTTTTTTTACATTGTTATTGTTTTGTAACAATAAAAAGTGTTTGAATTGCTCAGTAACAGTATTCAATTCAATTTCATTTGTATATCGCTTTTAACAATTTTCATCTCGTAAAGCAGCTATACACAATCAAAGGAATTATTTAAGTTTGTATGAAATGTGAATGTATATGAATCAAAAAATGGTCAGATAGTCCCTGATGAGAAAGCCGAGGGCGACAGTGGCAAGGAAAAACTCCCTGAGGTGGCAGTAGGAAGAAACCTGGAGAGGAACCGAACTCAACAGGGAACCCATCCTCATTTGGGTGAAACAGAACGCAGGAATTGATCTGCAATCATACTGTGTGTTATTTGATTAAATATAACATAATGCAACACATTACTAACACCAAAACCACCACCACCACTATTACAACGACAACTAATTATCCTTCCATCATCTAAACCACTTGTCCTATGTACTGTAGAATCACAGTTGGCCTGGAGCCGATCCCAGGCGCCCTTATGGCACAAGGTGGCATGAATGGGGTGCCAACCCATAGCAGACTACAAGCACACCCATATACTACGAGCAATTTGGAAACGCCAATCCGTCTACCCCGCATGTTTTTGAACAGTAAGAGTAAATAATCAAAGTAATAATAATAATAATAATAAAAGTAGTAGTAGTAGTTAGTGTGTGCACATTCGCATTTGTTCAGACTTTAGCTCTTTGTGGATACCAAGTGATGTTGTGTAGTGTGTAGTAGATAATAATTTTGACATTGAAGGTGGAGAGTGTGTGTGTGTGTGTGTGTGTGTGCGTGCATGCCTATGCGTCAGGGGAAACATGACTCCATCACCCCTCAGGTATATTGAGAAGATGCTACAGAGGGAGCGAGAGAGAGAGAGAGGGAAAAAATCTCATCTAAATAATTTTCTTGCCTTGTGGGCAGTTACATGCAAATATGAGATCAAACACATATTGGGTGGTAAAAGTGAGATTGGTGTGAATATCATCAAGGTTGGGAAGTGGCTGGTGGACTACACAGGGGCAGGATGCTGATCACCACTGAGCATTCTGGGAGGAGAGATAGAGTGTGAGTGTGTGCACGAAACAGATGTGGACCAAGTGGACAGGATAGAAATGAAAATATAACAGCTTAGTTAACGCATGGGAGAAAAACGGCATGCTCTGGCTTTTATGCAGTATGCATAAACGTGCGAAAAGGCAAGTGTCAGAATGACGTCAGTATGTTAAGGCTGAAGATTTTATGCTGCTACTTGGGTTAAGAAAAAGCAGGTTTTGAACGAGATCCTGGCAAAGAAAGCTCCGTCTCTGATGATTTCATTTAATCAGGCACATTCTAGTTACCTTACTGGACAGCTAGAATGTGCCTGAATGTTTCAGCAGCATAGTTTGGATTCGGCTATTAAATTATGAATAGATTAGATTCTTCCCAATCTAGCCTATTTGTCAGAACGCACCAAATCCGATTAAAAATATTTTAAATCATATAAGCTTAATCCTCAGAAATGTCATAAATAGCAAATAAATGGAAAAATCAAATGGAAAAATAAATGTGTCAGACTTAAATTCATTGTGGTCCTCTAATGTTACAATGCTAAACCTTCATTCATTCACCCCATAGAGTTCAGGGCACGAGGCAGAGCAAAGTAGGTTACAAGGACACACACTCACACACTACACCAATCTGTCTGCAGTGCATGTACTGTACCTGGGGGAACCTGTAAACTCCTTGTACACAGACCGGCGATCTCAACACTGGAGGTGTGAAAGTGTCTCTTAGAACAAAACCTGGTCAAATCTCTACAGTCATCACAACTTTTACTTGTGGGGTCTAAAATGAAGGGAAAAAAAAAAAACCTGTGTTGGTGAAGAAAACGGGCTTTCATTACCTAATCTCTCTAACATTGCTTAATCAACTGTGCTCTACAAGGATTTTTCTTTTGCTAATTGAAAGATTTACAGGGAGATAATTTAATAAGGAATACTCCCTATTTGAAATCTCATTAAGTGGCATTGCAAAGCGCAGCAGAACTTGTGTTGTGACACACACACACATACACACAAAAAGCGAGTCCATTCGTCTAAATGTCATTTGCTTTAATCTCTGAGGAGTTGTGCCATTTGAAAGCGAGCAGTCGTGAGAGCGGAGAGCAGAGGAGTCGATGGACGGCAGGAGGACGGAGCAAAGCAGCGCTCATTCACACCTTCAGGCTGAGAGAGACATAAACCCTTAATCCTCTGCTTTTTTATTCTAGATCTCTGCCTGTCTGTCTGAAACATCTCTCTCTCTCTCTCTCTCTCTCTCTGTCCACCTTTCCACGCCTCATTATTGCCAATCATTTGAATGCTGAGTGCCCAATGTCACCTGCTCTGTATTCTGATTACTTTATGCAGGAATTAGTATGTATATTTAATGCAGGGTTTTTCCCCTTTCCTTTTTCTTCCTCGTCTTGATGAGTGCAGCAAGGAACGGAGGAAAGCTCGGGCTCGCCTGTCGGCTGGATATGCCAGCATCTCGGCCTAATAAAGGACAGCGGATTCATGCATCTGTATTCTTTTATTTATATATTTTTAAAAAAGCAAGCCGGACGATATTCTGATATTAATAATACAAGTGGATCCACTTTGATTAGGCCTGCACGGAGAGGCGCGCATATTCAGCATTACAATTAAATCTTGTGATGTGAAATGGGAATGACACGCTAATGAAGCGAGCCAGCGAGCCTGAACCGAGACTGTCCAACATCATTATGGGATATCTTAGATGAAGAGTAATTATACGAGGAACACTGAAATGTCATTAAAAATCTTCAGTAAGTGATTTAACCCACTATTCCTCTGTCATGCCATCTCTCGCTCTCTCTCTCTCTCTCTCTCTAGGACAGAAAAGTTCCTCTTCAGAAGTTCCAGCAGAAAATTGTAGCCCTTCAAATACTCCGGGATTTTCCCAGACAGACACAATCAAGTGTCCTAACTTAATTTGGCGCATCAGAACTCAGAGGTGGCTTGATGTAATTGAAACTGTTTCTTAATAATTTCAGATGAATTGCCAATTAGATCCTGATCTGAGACCTAAGCACTGGATTAAACTGAGAGCCGTATCACTCAAGAGGCTTTAAAGTATACTGTATATATATTTATTTAATAGATGATCATTTATGAGACTAGTGCAGCTATGTACTGTATAGGATTAATATATTCAGTTTATTATTTTAAAAATAACATCTTACCTGTGTAGCATGTTGATTGGTGTGTGTGTAGCAAAAAAAGTTTGATACTGTAAGACCAAAAAAGTTCCTCATATAGATAGAATAGTAGTAAAAATCCTCAAAATCACACAAAATATATAACCATGTGTAGCAAATTTTTTTTTTTAAATTATTGTGCATGGATTTTTTTGTTTATTAACTTGGTTAGGGATAATAACCCCACACACATAGAGATACATGTCAGTTTTGACCTTGTGGACACGTGTGTCTGGTCCCCACAGACTACGGAAATAATTTGAAACTAAAACTGACCGCACAAGCTTGACGCCCAAAGATGCACAAAGATAATGCATGTGTTCTGTATGTGCATTCGAGGTACAAAATGAAATAGTTGTTCAAACACATTCTGTTGCAATAAATTATTTTATCTCAACTGACAGATTTTCACACACCTTAAAATATTTTCTAATGCACAGTGGCACTAATAAAAAATCCTTGCATATCCTATATAAGAAGTATGTGTGCTGATTTTTCCCCTATCGTTAAAAAAAAAAAAAAAAAACTTCTCCAGCGTGTGCAGTGATCCCACATGAAAGCCTGGGTCTCTGTGGCTGTGCTGAGGAGCACATCAGTAACATGACCAGCAATACAGGAGGAGAGATAGAGTGCACTTGTGTCCCTGAGGGTGGAGAGAGAGAGAAAGAGAGAGAGAGAGAGAGAGAGAGAGAGAGAGAGAGAGAGAGAGAAAAAGAGGAAGCTATCCAACCCAAACGTGCCTTGCAGCGATGCAATTATTTTTTGCACTGCATTCCAATATCAGCTCGGGAGCAATGCAAATTATTTAAGACATACTTTTTTTCTGGAACTGCAATTATAATAATGATGATCTCAATTAGCGTTGCCATCACCTTGGACTATTTAGTGGCCGATTGCGCTGCCTGAGGGTGCGTTCTGCCGCAGACGTGCTGTCAGGGCCGAGAGGAGAAGGACCGTTCCGGGCAATGAACCCAGAACCTCAATATACCATGATTCTCATCTGCAATCATACAATATCACGAGGGCCAATCGAAAGGGCCATTCGGGGCAGTGTGTAAAGTGACGTGCTTCAGAATTTTTTAATATTTACAAAAAAAAGTTCGCCTACAAAAATCACGTCTTACGTGTATATGAGGAAAACAATATCTGAGCAAATAACTGATGGAGTAATATTGACCTGGTTGTCTGTCTGATTTTCTTTTATTCATCTTTTGCTCCACATGTCAGTGGGGTGGATGGCACTGACTGGCAGTGGTGAATTGGGTAGTGTTGCTGCCTCGGAGTACCTGTATTTCCTTAGGGTTCCCCAGATTCCTCCCTAGAACACATATGTGCACTGGTGATCCTAAATTGCCCTCGAGTTTAAGTACTGTAAGTGTGTGACGATACGCATGTAGGTGCGTGTGTGCATGGTGTCCCCATCCCATCGTTCCCAGTGATCCCAGTATGGGCCGTAGATACACAACAACCTTGACTCGTATCACGTGGTTACTGAAGATGTACTGTAGGAACGAATGTCTCAGCAAATTATTAACAGCCAGCCCATAATTCCCCTAGACTTATCGCCATGGTTGCCAGGTTTGTCTCATGGAATTGGAACACTTGCTTGATATTTTTTGTATGCAGTTTAGAGAATTGACAATTTGCATGCAAAAAAATTAGTTATAATAATAATGTTTCTTGGTAAGACTGGAGTTCAATACAATATTTTGGGTTTATTGACCGAGGTCTGCCCAAATACAGCGATGAACTCATCGGAATATGGCTGCCAGAACACACTTACCTCTCAACCCTGATTAGACCATATCTCAGAAATGATATGAAGCAGAACTTACATTTTTAAGCCGCTTTTGGTGTGAAATTGAAACGCCACACAAGCATTAGACATGGCTTGTTGCGTTTGAGCCATTTTCATCCCAGACTCCAAACATTGCGAAAATCATAACTGTTATTATTTATAGCCGAGACACTCAAGGCCCACAATTCATTTAGATTTGACTTAGCTGACCCTGATTTTTTACTCTTACTGTATGTAGCTAATTACCAGACGTGTATACTGCCAGGTGAGATTAGCTTTAATGAACTAGAGTCTGTTTCTTCAAGAGAAAGAGTCGCACATTGACCCATTTCGGCATCCTCTCTATACAGTACATGTCTCTCTATCTCTCCGTGTCTGTCTTCTTCCCGTGTTGTTTAAAGTGCCTTCCTCTTCCTCTTCAGTGTGTGGTACAGAAGCCTCGCACCACTACCCCTTTCTTTTATTCATTGCACTGTAAATAACTCCACTTTATGAAAAGCAGCCAGTGTGACTCACGGCTACCGCTAACCACAACACATTATTATTTCATGGCCTTTGAAAGAGGGGTCTGTAGTGTTGCTCACACTTTAATGTCTGCACTCTCTCTGATGTTGTGTAGTACACAGCGCCCCTTGTTGCGTGCCGTATGCCATCCCTCACTTGAATTCACAAACACTTCCAAGTGCATAAATAGCCCAGAAGAAGAAAAAGCAGAAGAAGCAGACGAGTGCCCCGAGAGCTAGTGTACTGGAACTCTGTATAACAGCCTCAGTAGGACTACCAGCTGTTGCCACTGGGGTGAGGGGTGAGGGGTAAGAGGGGACAAGGGTGGGAGGAGGTGGTGGATGATACCCACAGTAGTCTATACACAGCAGTTTGCGGTGTATAGATGGGTTCTTCGGGTCCTGTTAGAGATTATTTAGAGAAAAAGTCAAAGCCCTTTAGACTAAAGCAAGGACCAGAGAGAGAGAGAGAGAGAGAGAGAGATCCGTTATGAAGAGACTGGTGTGAATAATAATGAGACCCTAAGATTTACACCAGAGGCTAAACCTGGTTTTAGACTTATGCTTTCAGCTGAATTCTATAACAGACTCCAATAATGCATTCTCCGTGTCAGATTATATGATGAAGATCCTCTAACAAAGGACCTGTAGGTATAAAAGTAATTCTGCTCACGTCAGTCATTATGATCCAGGCTCATGCAGAAAACGTTTCCTGACATTTCATTTGATGTCGGACTGGAAATTCGTTCGCATGAGTTTGTAAACCCGTGATTACAGCATGACATGTTTTTATCGGTTTTGGATGAAAAAAAAATCTCATTAAGAATGATTTAATAATTTAATAATCTCATTTAATTATTAAATAAAATAATCTTAAAAAATGTTACCGTCTGCTATGAATTGTTTTTGCCACAGCCCAAATTCTTGGCTGATCCCGTCGAGGGGTCGGCACAGCGGATCATCCGATCCGCACACGACTTGGCAAAGGTTTTACACCGGATGCCCTTCCTGCCGCAACCATCCCATTTTTTTAATCCGGGCTTGGGACCAGCACTGCATCCAGTGGCTGGGGATCCGACAATTTGGGTGGGAATTGAACTATGACTTTCCGAAACCTGAGCCAGCAATCAATTCTGGGCTCATTAAAAACAATAAAATGTATATACAAAAACTCCCCCTCATGATAGTGGTGCTCATGTGTTTCACCTTGAAAATAATTTCCTTGAGGACTTTTAAGGCAGCACAGAACTGCTCCTGTCCTGAGTACAGCACAGTGGAATGACTCAGCTCAAGAATTTGCTGTGCTGTTGATTGTACTAAGTTTTGAAAATAAGGGACTGACTTTTAATTTTGCCAGCAAAATAATTGCATTGGCACCATAATAAGGGACAACTGGAACGAAGCAGAACGCTACTGACTGAGCTCTTCAGTTCAGGTCACGCTGCTAGCTAGGCTAACTACTGTCCTGCCTTAGCCAAAGTTATTTTGTCACAGGAGTAGGGAGCTACACTTATCCATTAAAAACAAAATATTACTTTCTAAATTTGATCTTTAACAGGTTCATTTAAACATCTGAATGTACAAACACACACATTTACCCAGCTATCTTAGCTGTTATTGGTCAGCTGAGAAGTTTCTCTCAACAGCAGTGGCGGCCGGGGCACGAACAAAATTAAAATTAAACTTTTAATACTCGCCTGTAAATAGGCAATTTATCAAATGTTTAAGCATCATTACGACTAATATAAAATAAAGTCCTGACTCACAACACATCCAGTCAGCAGCTCCGCTTGCCGTAAGAAGTGCTGGAAGACTCGTTGAGAATGGTCCAATCACATGAGCCCAAATGTTTAAAAACCATATTGATTCGCTAAGAACAAAAGTGGGAGGGTTCAGTGCGCACAGTGCTGCGCACAAAGGATGATTTGACAAAATCCAATCAGAGCTCAGCCTCGGGTCACATGCTTTTCAAAAATGTACGTGCCTACATAGACACTCGTTTGTCCGGCGCCCCGCGTACACGAACACTCCGAACCACGTGACGCCAGCCTGACCGCATCTTTTCGAACGGCTCGCTCGCGCACCGTTGGAGGCGGCGTAACACACTCGGAGGACAGCGCTATCCGCTCCCTCCGTTGCGCGAGCTCACAGACGCCCCTGACTGGCTGTAGAGTGATAGTCTTCGGCCCTCCCGGCTGAGTGGTAGTAGTAGCCTTAATGTGGGAGCCCCCTAGTGACGGGGAGGAATTGGACACGACTAAATTAGGGGGAAAATCGGGGGGGGGGAAAAAAAGCAAATGAACGTAATACAGTTTAGATTTTTTTACAGAATACAGTTTAGATTATATTAAGAAATACAGCGGACTAAATTACTTTATTTCATTATTAAAATAAATAATTATAATGCTAAATAATTACACGTTAAAGGAGCATTCTTCTCTGTCTAACTTTAAGGGGGGCGGCGCCCCGTATTGACCGGGGTGTTATGCGCTAAAATGCCTCCCTGCCACGGATTGCCCCCCCCCCCCCTACATAATTTCTATTAAAGATTATATTAGAGCATAAATTCATAGGTTTATTATGATTCAAATATGATATTACTATTATAATTAACCCTAGGCACGTGACAGATGTCGAGACCATTAATACAAATTCTCATATAATGTTTAATTTGTGGCACATTTATTTTACAGGTATTTGTCAAATAAAAATAAAATGTTTGCAGTAAATAAATATTGATGATTAAAAATTACACGGAATGATTTTTATTATAAAATACGCAATATAGAATATATGGTGTATATGAAAAAAATATATAATTTTGACATTTTTTCCCCTATAGAACATATATTTTTTATATTGCTTATTTTATAATCACATTCGTTTGGTCTAATTTGCAATTTGTAAATGATAAGCCTATAAATTTGTGTTCTAATATAATATTCTACGGCGATTATATGGGGCGGGGGGGGGGGGGCAATCTGTGGCAGGGGGGCTAAAATGCGCTGCTCAACAGCATGTTTTGCTAATGTTAGCAAAAGATTGTTAGGTGGCTGATATCGACTTACACCCTCCATAAAGGAGTTTTTTCTTCTTTCTGTGAAATGCTCTGGGATTCTTTTCCCACTCAGATGTGCTCCTAACTGCTCTCCAGAATAGGGAGAAGGTGTGTATGAGATAAATATCAGGAGATTCCAAGTTTGCTACATTTTCTACCATTTTAACAGGGGCAAGCTATTTAGAGGCAAGTACACAGGCATCACACTGTTTTTTTTTTTAATCGACTTTGTAAATTTTCTGTTTATTCCCTGATGTGTAATACAAGGTTTTACCAAAAAGTTTCAAGACTAGTTTTGTAACACACCAGTAGATGGCAGCACAAGGCTACAGGGATCACTGACCTTCATAAGTCAGTGTGCCAAAAGACATCGTCCTGTGTACACCAGTGCAACTGATGCTATTCTGACCACGTCTGCTATTTCTGATATTTCATCGTGAACAGCCAGTTAGAACCGAGAGAGAACATGAAATTCTGCATGAAACTGGGCAAATCTGCCACAGAGGTGCGTGACATGATTCTGCAAGTTTACTGCAACGCTGCAACGAATCGTTCAAGGTGTTTGGAGTGGCATGCGCGCTTCAGGAGTGGAAAGAACATCAATGGAAGACGATGAGAGATCACAAAGACCTTCAACGAGTTCACCCCCCAAAATGTCGAAACCATTCAGCAATTCGGATGATGAGTGGAGAACAATTTTTTCAAAATCATCTTGTATTAACCACACATTCTAGCGCTAGCTCATATTTTTTTACTCTATACAGACACACACGTCTACCGATGTTGTAGGTATACATCACTGTTTGCTTATTTGTTCCTTATGTGTAGGTGGTAGATTATTTCTCAGCACAGCACTGACACGGTATTGGCTGGTACAGTATAAATGCATCAGACCACTTTATTAGATACACCTACCTTGTTGATGCACCATGTAGGTGTATACTAAGTACTACAGTATCTTTTTTTTTTCTTCCAAAAACAGTTATGTGTTCAGTTATTTTACTGGCCCTTCCTTTATCAGTGTTAGTCTCTGACCGAACCACCACTGACAGCTCTATACTAATGCAGTGACTTAGTATGATTAAGTGTCCAGATCTGGTCAGTGGTGGTTCTTTGGCCAGAAGCCGTCACAATATAGAAGATATTGCGGATTTTAAATTTACAAAGCTCATCAGATACAACCGTAGATGTACTACACTGATACTGTATATCCTCCCACTTTTACATCAGTAAAAAAACAAGATAGAGTGTATCAACTGGCCAAATGCTCCTGATCTCGTCAACCACACCTCAAACACCATCAATCTGGATAAAAATGAAATGAATAGAAGATGTGCTGCCTTCCCCGGGAGGCCAGAGTCTAGCTTGTACTGTAGGTAAGCAGCATTGGGTCATGTTCTCCACTGATCAAAGTGGTGGTCTGGGGCGCATTAGACTGAGAAAAAACAATGCCGGCATCTTCCTCGGTTCTGCTCGTCTAAACAATACTCTAGGTGCTGGAAGCTCGAACAAAGACGTGTAACACAGCTATTAAACATTAACTGTTTTTTTTTGTTCTCCCTCCCTTTCTTTCTCCCTGTTGCCTTTCTTACTCGTGCTATGACTTTTACAACTAATTTTTTCAAGATTGCATAAAAACATAAGGCTGGCCTGATTTCCACACGGCGCCGTTAAGGAATAAAAGATAAATCGAATACAATCTACAAAAAACAGGAAGTCCCTGATGTTAGCGGCAGACAGCGTTTCAAATCCTAGTTTTGGTCCTTTATTTTATTCAGCAGTGGAAAGCCATGAATACAGAAAATAATAATAATAATAATAATAATAATAATAATAATGCCTGTTACAATTCTCCATCATGATCTCTACTCTCTGAAAGTATGGACACAGTACACGGTAATGAAAAGTATAAAAAAAATTATTTAACCTTCAAAAGAAAAAAAAGAAAGAAAAACAACAAAAAAGTATTCACCAATTACATCAACATGTTTTTTTTTTTTTTTTTTTTTTGCTACTGTCCCAATTTTCTGTATACACAGAGGATCATATTCCCCATCATCAAAGAATGATAGTAATAGAAAGGATACATGACTCAACGGCCAGACATAATGGTCCATAACGTATGCACAGAGGTACAAGCAATAAATACACACATTAGGTAAAGCCTTACAGCTACGCAACGCAGATGCAGGAAAAAAGCAGGTTTGCTATTCTCAGCAAGCAAGGTGACAACAGTAAAAAGTCATGAAATTCCCGAAAAAAGAAACACTGATCTTTTAGCTTAGAAAAAAAAATGTCCGGTAAATTCATGAATCCACCAACATTTTTTAAATCTTTTTACATAATATGCACAATTATCAAAATACAGACAAAATCATCCCAGAAAAAATCCAGACAATCCTAAATCTAGTGGAGGAGCAGATTGCAGATCTGGAGGTCTTTCTGGTATTATGTGCAAGCAACAATTTTAGACATTTTTCTTTTTTTCTTTTTATTATTATTATTATTTTTTTTTTACAAAACCCATGCAAAATCTACAGGTAATATGCATTCTGTGGTTGAAAGTTCTTTTTTTTCCATCCTTCCCAAAAACAGTAGGGCTGAGGTATGCATATCTTATGCATTGTACACTTAGGCCATCATCCTGATCTTCTTTTTTTTTTTATTATTATATGCTTTTATTAAATCATATTTCCAGTCCACCACATGAGTTTAGACATGCATTAAAAAAAAAAAAAAAAAACCACAATATCCCCTTACAGGTATATGTTTACATAGTCATTCTACAAATGTTCCAGGACAACCTGTGACAATGCAAACCTTCCATCTCTGTCATTGGGAATGTAAACTGTATTGGCAACGTCTTATGGAACAAGTAGAGGAGAACATGACGGCTCCTGTAGCTTTCTCTTAACTCATGCAAACTGCCTTATTTGATCTAAAATGATGGTGAAGAGGTAGAACCTTTTAGAAAGCCTTTTTGGATAAGTAGAAGAACCCCAAAGAATATGCTCCTTAATATTTGGTGTGATTAAATGAATTAATAAAATCAGTTTGCAGTGAATGATAAGCTTTGTTCCTGGATCCAGCTTCTTTTTTTAAAGCCGAAGTGGTATAATTGTGTGTATCTGCCTTAAGCCAAAACAACACCGGAGAGCAATAACTGCACATGCTCTTTTACGCACAAAATATACGTTGATGTTTCAGGTACAATGTGTGTCATGTTTTAGATATCAGGTTTGGACCGGGAAAAGTCAGCAGGGGAAAAAAATGCTGGACTTCAGTGAACCTTACAACAGCTTTGTGTGCTAGCATCTTTTATCTCATAAAAGAGGAGGCAGAATTTTGTGTAACTTTGGTTTGACTGAAAACAGAAATGACTGTTAAAGCAACAAACCCTTTTCTAGATGACATTAGCGGTGATCGAACGGAACAATAAACTCAAATCTAATTAAAAAAGTGGGGGCGGGTATCTCTACAGAGAGCATACTGTAATCTCTCCAAAGAACCAACTGTATCTGGATAGACATGGATTGTACAATGAGGCTTATGAAGCAAAGCGAATATCACCTAGAAAAGGTTCTTGACATCGATCTCCTCTTTTATAATGGCTCTATTATTTGCTTTTAAAAGATAACCAAGCCACATCATTTCAACTGGAAATCATGACGTTTTTTTTGGCTTTACTAGATATCATAATGTTTGGTTCCTATGTTTTTAGTTTCGGAATTGACATGGATCTGAGAAGAAAACCATACAGATAGAAGAAGACATGACAGACCAGACAACTCCACTGTACGTTACATTTCACTAATTAAGAAAAAAAATGTGAAAAAGGGAGACGAACAATGAAAAAAATAAACCCAACTCTATATATATATATATATATATATATATATATATATATATATAGAAACACATCACAGACACACAAATGCTTGTTTTGGTCATGATCCATGTCTAGCTGCTCTCTACTGCTAGCCAGGCCACATCCTCTTTCTGCACCCAGTAAGTGGTCAATGGGAACTCTCCAACTGGAATTAAATAAAACACCAAAATCGCTGTCTTCATTCAAATCTTTGTACAGGGCTAATCGATGCGATCCCCGAGGTTATTCAAAGGTAGTTAGCAGAACGAAAAAAAAAAAACAAAAAAAAAAAAACAAAAAAAAGCTTCTCTTTGTACTAGTTAAAGTCACAGAAGGATGACCAAAGAGTCTGGTGGCTTCTGTCTATGCTATTGGCCATTGATAGTGTTGGCTTTGGTTTCTAGCTGTTGCCTGTGACTCTGCAGGTAGACAAAGCTTTAGAACAAGGAGGTAAAGAGACTAGAGAAGAGAATATGCAGAAATGCACATTTTTTTTTTCCTCAGCATGATGCTTACACAAACATTTACATTTCAACTCAGTTATCACATTTCACTTTTCAGCACAAACAGAGATAGAGAGACATTGGAGACTTTTTTTGGACAGCTGCAACAGTCTTGATACCGCAGGTCTGTTATTAATGTGACTTTAAAAATGGCATTTACAGTTGGTGGTGTTGTAAACATAATGGAAAATAAGCTTTGTAAAAGGAAACAAACGGAAATACTGTCATTTAAAGCGTTCAGCAACATACAGGCAGTGACACTAATTTCTGGTACTACTCCTGTGCAAATAATAACATAGCAACAACTTGAATTGAACCAGCAATTGTATCTAACATCAGAGACTACTGTGGGTCGAATATTCACAAATTTAAACTTTTTGGCAGTATATGTGGCCATCAACGGTTCTACAGATAAGACTCAAGTTTTTTTCCATTTAGTTTCTGTCCATGAGTCTGCTGTGTATGGTATGAAGTGGCCAAGCAAATTTGACTGAATCCTTGTCCTATTTTCATTATCATTTAAAAGGCAGACATCTGATGCCTGTTCTTATGCGGTCCTCAAAAGGGCTGTGAGTGGTTCTTTGGGACAGTCTCCTGGACACTTTCTAAATAAATATTCCTCGCTTCCTTTTGCTGCCTTCTTGCGGTTGTGGAGTGGTTAGAGGGGATGGGCTGCTCAATGTGGGCGGAGTCCCAGCAAGCGGGGGTGGAGAAAATCATCACTCCAAGTCCTCTGATAGGTTTCCCTCCTCTAGCTCTCGTTCCTCATCCAGCTCTGGACTGTGATTGGCTGTCGTCACCAGTGACATTGGACAGTCATCATCGTCCATGTTGAGTGGCTCCTCCTTAACGTGAATTGGAGGCCTAAAAAAAAAAAAGATCAACATAAAAACATTTAATGTCCTGAATTGAATCACTGAGATTATTTTAATACTGATGGGTTTATATCAATGCCGTCTAATGGATTATAATAGAAACACATTCTAATAAAGTTCTAGTCATTTCCATAGCAATAATGTAGTAGTAGGGTGGATGCTTCACATTAACATAATAAAACATGTATGTCATCATACTGTGAGATTTCTGTGAGGAAACCATTTTTGGGTGGCGTTTCCAGTGTAAGAAATTTTTTTTGGCCAAGAAAAGGTTTTCTTACAGAATCATGCCTTGTCGTTTTGTCCCATACTTGGACTGTCTAATCAGGTACAGGTCGGGGACCATCTCTGTAACTTGATGATGAGACTAAAGAAGTAACTGAACGACAAAACTCTTCCTAACACACTCACTTCAAAAACTGATCGCAAACGTAAATAGCAACGGTCATAAAATACGAAGAGCAAAGTGCTTGATACTTCAGGTTTACTGATGGCACCTGGCTGGAAAAAAAAAAAAAAAGAAGAGAAGCAGCAACCCCATTATAAATAATGGAGAATTTCTCATCCCTTTAGCCCCTGGAGCAAAGGGGGAGTGAAGCTTTTTTATCTTGTTAATAGAAAGCGCAGGCCTTCGTTAATATGCAGAGGCTGCAGTGGCACTTCTTGAGAGAAGCGAGAACCTGCAGCTAGGCTCCTCCATTAATCAACTCTAGCCCGTCAGTTCGCTCGGACACTATGATCCATGTTTTTAACTCCAAATGGATGAATATCTTTACTGACTGTCAATAATTGGAGTGGGGAGGAAAAGGAAAAAAAAAAAAAACCTACAGTGATGCTGTTAGTGAGCACCTTCTTCCCCTTGCAAAACAGTGGAGAGGAGAGGGTGGAAGCGGGGCTACTAACAAGAATAATAACGCTGTCACACACAAACAAGGCTTAACATGATCCTAGGCCCTTGGCAGGGAAAGAGGTTTGTGCTACCATGATAAATCTGACAAAACCTAATTATTTCTGACACGTTGGATGCATCGGGAAATCCCGCCAGACTATGAGAGACAGACAGAGAGAGAGAGAGAGAGAGAGAGAGAGAAAGCAAAAAAGGGGAAACCTTATCAACTTGTCTCTGTATTAGAATGTGTCTGGAAGACATCTCTTGGGCAGCACTCATCAATGACTTGGGGAACTTTGAATTTGAAAAGAATTTGAAAAGGTACAGATTGCTTTAATATTAATGACAAAACAAATTAATATTCAATGGATGATTGCTTTTAATAGGAGGTGAAACCAGAGGGTTAGACAGAAGCCTAGTTAAAATCTGACGCCCTTGTTACATGACTCATTTATATTATTATATACTATATAAACTTAATGTATTAAAAATTGAGCCTAGTACCTAGCACAATAAAAAGGGATCGTCACATGACCACTGAACAGATTTAATTTTATATACAGCACCATTTTCACCAACATGGTAGTGAGTGTGTGTTACTGGTCATCCACTGCTGGGTGAAGAGCAGGTCCCAACGTGGCTGCTTATTATATTAAATAATGACGTTGATTAACTCAGTTCCAAACAAGGATACCACTTCATTCTGTCTCGTACATCATGCCGGATCTCATTTTTATAGTGCATTTGTGGCCCGTTTCTAATTACACCTATGACTATTTCCACCCACACAGCAACATGTGTGCTGTTAGTGTGTCTGTAAACATGCATTATAGCGATATAATGTGGAATGGGGCCGTAAAACCTCCCATTGACCTGCACCTCGGCTCTTCGCTCGGCTCTTTAAAGCCACCCGGCTCACATTTATCATGCCATAACAAACAAGGCTGCAGATATGGCCCTAAAGATATTACCTGGAGACAAATGATCCCCGGCCAGGGCAGCGCTGCACTGGCCATTAAGCCCGACACAGGCCTTTAGCCTGCATGTGAAGAAGCATGGCTTACGGCTTTCATTTGCATTTATTAGAAATCAGCAGCACACTTGTGTTCTTGGAGGAGGGAAGAAAACGATTAGTCCCTTCTCCACTGTATTAAGACATCAGGACGAGTCATTTAGTGGTTAATGAGAGGCATGCATTAGCACGCCATGAGCCGGCACCAGATCCAGCCTGGCTGTGTTTGTTTATCAGGACATGCCTTCTATTATCATAAATAATAAATAATGTCCAGATTTCTTTGGTTTGATGAATTTAATAATAAGATAATATTCCGTCGCAAACACGTGTAAAATTGAAAATTGGCCTCTTTCCGTTTCCTTTAATTTCGTTCTCTCTGAAGCACACTTGAAGACAAGACACAGTCGCACTACACACCTGATGTAACATGGCCAATGTATTTGTAACTTTATTCTCGGGGGGAAAGGCCTCTTTATTATTAAATACATCTGAAAAAATGGCACTTACAAAACACAATTCTTCCATTTTGTCGCGGTCATGTAAAGGAGATACACCATCTGCCACCTTTAATGTCCAAGCTCAGATCAGAGAAAGAGAGAGAGAGAGAAAGAGAGAGAGAGAGAATGAGAGAGAAAGAGAGAGAGAAACAGACTTAACTGTCCATTATTAAAGATTAAATGACCTAAGGGAATGAATATACTGGGATTCCAGCTGGCTTTCAGATTTGCCCCACTTAATGCTCCTGTCCCACTTCTTAACCTAACACACACACCTACATTTAAACTCCATTCAGATACATTTTAAAGAATCACACACACACACACACACACACACACACACACACACACACACACACACACACACACACACACACACACACACACACACACACACACACACACATATTAGGCAATGTGCTAGTAGCATACAGAACTTAAGTTGCAGAAGTAAGATGAGCAAGACTGTGTGACTGTGCAGGCTGCCTTACAACGATGAGAAAGGGGGACATTGTAATATATATACATATAGATCATACATATGGCTGAGTGTGGCATATTTAAAAATATAAATAAATATATAATTCCATATATAAATAAATATTATACAATGTGTATGTACGTATGTATGTATGTATGTATGTATATTTTATTAGGTACACCTTGCTTGTACAGAGTTGACCCCTTTTGCCTTCAGAGCTGTCTCAAGTCTTCCTGGCACAGATTCAACAAGGCGCCGGAAACTTTCCTTAGACATTTTGGTCCATATTGTACAGATAGCACCACACAGCTGCTGCAGTTTTGTTTTTAATGAATCTTCCGTCCAACCACATCCCTAATGTGCTCTGTTGAATTGAGGTCTGGTGACTGTGATCTCACTGTTATGTTCAAGAAACCACTACAGGGGTGATTTTAGTTTTGGCACTTTATCCTGTGGATGTGCTCAGCAACAATACTCAGGTATACTGTGGGATTTAAACAATACTCAAATGGTACTAAGTGGCCCAATCTGTCCGAAGAAAATCTTCCCCACAGCATTACGCCACCACCAGCCAGGATGGATCCATGCCAAATTCTGACCCTACCTTTCAAATGTCACAGCAGACATTGAACTCATCAAACCACTCAAAAGTAGCCTCAGTTTCGAGTTCTTAGCTGACAAGAGTGCCACCTGGTGTGATCTGCTCTTTGCCATACCCCGGTTATAATGAGATGTTAGTTGAGTTACTGTTGCCTTTCTATCAGCTCGAACCAGTCAGGGCATTTTCTTCTGACCTCTGGCATCAACAAGGCATTTCAAACAGAACTGCCCTCATTGGATCTATCTTCTCTAATCCCAGTAGATAAGCAGCCTGTCTGGTGCCAACAACCCTGCCATGTTCAATGTCGCTTAAATCACTTCTGATGCTCAGTGTGGACTTCACCATGTCTTCACCATGGCTACATGCCTAAATGCAGTGAGCAACTGCTATGTATTAGTTGCTTTAACAGGTGTATCTAACAAAATGGGCAGTGAGTGTGTATGTGTACTTCATATAATCTTTATATTATTTTATATAATTTATTTCTTAGTATTAGGCAAATCCAATCTCAGACAAACAACAACATGTGAACAAAAATGTCAAAAATAAGAAAAATAACACCATGTGGACAATACTAAATCTCCTTATGATCCAATAGCTTGTAGATCCACCTTTAGTACTGTAGCAATAACTTCCAGTAATTGTTTCCTGTATGTATGAATGAATCATCATTGGGAAAGAACTTTGGCCGATTCTTCTTTACAACATTGATTCACTTTATTTGCTTTATCTGGATGTCGCTTATGCACCGCTCTCTTAAGGTCCCACCACAGCATGCTAGTTGGGTTATGGTCTGAACTTTGACTGGGAAATTCCAAAACCTTAATTATTTAATTTTTCAGCCATTACGATAATTATTTATTGGTGTTCTTTGGATTAATGTCTATCAAGCTCTAACTGTCAGACAGATGGCCGCACATTTGCCTTTAAAATACTCTGGTATACAGAGGAGTTATTGGACAACTCAGTGACTGCTGGATGCCCAGGTCCTGTGGGCATGAGGCTGAAATGCTGCTTGGTTTTCACTTTTATAGAGGTTTGCACACGTGCTGATGATCATTTAATCAAGGAGTGATGATTAGCAGCACCTGGCTGCGACTTACCCACTTACATCCTGTGAAAACACCTAGGGGGTACTTAGTATTGCCCACTTGTTTTTTTTTTTTTTTCCCCTTTAAGGCTTCATTTTTGTTAAATAAATAATGTCACAATGAAAAAAAGGAATATTGTTCGTCTGAGGTTGTACTGTAGTTGCCTTACACTAAAAGGGGATTCTAATTTTTGCAAATGAATATGTATACACACTACATATGGTGTGTGTGTGTGTGTGTGCACGCATACATGTGTGCGCATACATGTGTGTCGGTGCTAAGTGTCCCATCTTTGGCTGGGTAAACATGGTGCAGTAACATACATGACATCACTGATTAGTCTGGAGCACATTCTCTACATCCACATTCCTCAAACTCACACCACATGAATCTTTAATCAGCCTGCTCTCTCTCTCTCTCTCTCTCTCTGCACCATTAAAAAAGATGGAAAGGCAAAGATTTTAAAGTAATTAATGATACAGTTAGCTGCTAAATATTAATAGGAACAGTCGTGCATAAAATATAACATCTAAACCTCTACATTGCAGACTTTGGAGTAATTAAAACTGAATCTGTAATAAGGATGGTCCCTATTTATAGGTGTTGGGTGAAACTAGAGAATTTAATGTAAACTTCGGGCGTGAGATCCACAAAACCAAATGATAGATCCACTTATGCTTTTTACAGGGCTACACTTTCATTCTTAGCACAGTCTAGTGTAGTCACAGCAAAGGGAACACTAGTTTTAACACTAATAGTCCTGACCAGGGTGAATTTACTCTGCGCATATATTTGTGCTGAGAATGTTAAAGCAGTGTTTCCTTTGGATGAGTGATATGTATTGTGGTCCACTGTGTGTGAAAACAAAGAATTCGAAATCCATAGTGGGTTTTAAATACTATTAGAAACTGCACGTCTTTAAAAATAAAAATAAAAAAGTTAAACATTCTTCTCAATCAACAATACTTTGGTGTTTCCAAGAGCTACCAATATTATATGCATTACATATTTATTACGGAAGCTTAAATTTAAGGGTATATTTAACGAATGTATGTTAATGTAAAATCAGAAATGCCTGCTAGAAGAATAAAGCAGCAGACACATTTTATTGTGTTTTCCAAATACCACACTTCTCTAATGCACTTTACAAAGTAGCCTGCAAAATGGCACGCATGTTAAATGTAGTAACTCACATGTGGGGGTGTGGGGAGTAGGCGGGGCTGCTGTGACCGTTGGTGTCGAGGTGGTCGAGGGAGCCGTTGAGCTCGTCGTGGGTGCTGCTCTGTAAAAGGCTAGGCGGGCTTCCGCTCAGCAAACCTGGAGGACTGGCGCCCATCAGACCTGACGCGCTGCTGTTCATCAAACCTGTGTTCCCCAGCAAGGGCAAAGACGTCTCTGCCAGAGCCGCCTGACCAAACAGAACATTCGGATATGTCCGAGTTAGAATTGAACATCACTTCACCTTATGAAGTTTATTGTGCCACATTCAATGTTTGAGCGTAATATAAATGCAGAAAACCTCTGCTGAGAAGATTCTTCTAGGGTATGTTTGAGTTCCATAAACAACTTCTTTAGTGAGGCAGATAGGCTTCAAACATGCAGTGAGGGGGAAAAAAAAAAAAAAACATCAAGCGTCCACATTACTATTCAACTGCCCGAAACTTTACCTGAAACTAGTAAAAAAAACTCCTGACATTTTTGCCTCCTGCACATTAAAGTTATATATAGTAATTAAAATTTAAAATTTTTGCCATGAGCGCCTCACTGCTCCAACATTACGAAGCCAAATCATTTATGACAGCCGGGATAAATATTAATGCTTATGCCCTTGCATTTGCACAGGCTGCTATCAATCTGAAGAACAGGTGCAGAAAACCAGACTGGCAGAGATGCTACCTGCCTTTGCCACATGGTGTCCTTCTAGACTCTTACTACTTTTCTTGTGCCAGCCTTGCTCTCTCTCTCTCACACGCACACACACACACACACACACACACACACACACACACACACATACACACACACATGCACAAACTCTAAGGAATTAATACTCCTGCTGTTCAGGCTGTAATTATAAGAATAGAAAAAATGATACACAAACTGTGTACTGAGGCAGACACTGAACGCTCACTCTGACTCTCTAAGCACAGTCGAAGGCTGCCACTTCATGCTCTGAGTGTGTGAGTGTGTGACACGGCTGATAGCTGAACTGGTTGCTCACCTGCAGGCTCGCGTTAAGAGCTGCTCCATAACCCAGACTTGGAGGCAGGTTCTTCACCAGTGTCGGGCTCCTGACCAGGACAAAACACAAAACACACATTCAATTCAAAAAACAAACATCATGCACTCTTTTCATGTTATGTTACAAAAACTAGACAGAAATGATAAAATACAAGAAATACCAGAAAATGATTTTCTTTTATTAGAATTTAATTACCATTACCGTACAGAATCCAGACAGACACCGAGTGTTAATTCAACACAAGGGATTTCAAATTGTGCCAAAGAATAATCTGACCCACATCCAATGATTTTGCAGCTTGTGTGTCAAAGACGTAAAAAAGAAAAAAAAAGAAAAGCGGAGATAGGGCTGTACCCTGTTATCTTCTGAGATCTGCGTTTCTGGTACTCCATCTCATCCACTGTCCACACGGCTCCCTTCACGTTCTCCACCCGCACAAAACACTTATGCAGACTGAGGTTGTGGCGCACTGCGTTCTAAAACAAACATAAAAAAAATTAATACAAATGACTAAATGTGTAAATAAATATATAAGTACTGGTTGAAATTTTGTAATGAATTAATACATTTAAAAAATGTATTCAAATGAATCAAATAAATAATTAAACAATTTATACATACATCATTAAATCAGGCTTTGGTGTCAAAGATGTCTATCAGAAAACACACACACACACACACACACACACACACACACACACACACACACACACACACACACACACATACACACACACACACACACACACACACACACACACACACACACACACACACACACACACACACACACCCTGAGAGATGGTCACTATTAATATCCGGAAGGTCTCTGAACTATCCCTGAACCTCACATGGCACTTCTGACATCGATTTGTGAGAACATACCTATATTTAAATAACCAGGATTATGAAAATGACCCCAAAAATACATTTAAATGCATAATTAAAATGGCTGTTTGAAAAGAGGGGTCTTCTATATCATAAAAGAATCATATCTAATTAAAACATGAGGCAATGGTGGCCAAATAATAACCTTGCTTTAATATTACAGTTTTTTTTTTTTTTTCATGATTTATTTCTGGGATGGGTTTTAGTGATTTTGCTCTAAGAAAGAGATTCTATAAGACAGGAGAAAAAAAAGAAAGGAAAAAAAAGAAAAACTCATAAGCAGATCTAGCATCTGACCTGAAAATCCCAGGATTTGATTGATCTTAATGCCCATGGCTCTGAATATGATAATTTTAATATTAATGAGCAAATGAGCAGTTTTATTATGCATGCTATATAGTTATAACTAATAAGCTGCCGGGCTGAGAGCTGGATCCCCAAGCTGAGCTGATGAGACCAAGCGGAGATATTAAATCACCTTTCATTCCTTTTTAAAAATTCTCTCAGTTAATCAAATGACAAGCCCATCACAGCCAAGCCTTGTAGAGGCAGCACAAAGGAACAGCCCGGCTCAAAATGTAAATATCTCAGCGCCGCTATTGTAAAAGGAGGGGCCCAAATACTCCTAATGCCAATCCTTGGCCTTTTTATTTGTTCCACCCATGGCCAGATTTAAATATTTCGTGATAAGGAGGGAGAACCTGTGAGCCTGTTTATCGGTGTGAGTAAAGGATATGTGCACAGAGAGAGACCGTGCTTAATATCATCTACAGCAGCTTGTAACTAGTAGCGTGTGTTTAGGATCAGAGAGGAAAGCAGTAAGCAGCTGTCTTTGATCGTTTCTGTGCAAGACCGAATACAGTAAAGGAGTCGCGGCACTGTGCGCTCATGTACAGGGAGCTATTGCACACCCTTGTGGAGCTGTAATCATATGCCAGCATCATTAGCAACCCAAATCCAAATTAATTCACTTTGCTAAATCTAGAGCTGGGAGATGCTTAGCATGCTGATGAGAGAGCTCACAGACTTGCTCTGAGAGAAAGGGTTTTTTTAAAAACTCAATTCTATAATAAAAATAAAATAAATGCGCACACTTCCAGCTATATTATCGTCACAAACACCGACCCTGTATAAAAACAAAACAAAACAAAACCGAAAAACCCCAGGAAGATTTTTTTAAAAACCTCCTGTCTCTTTTTCTTGTCTTCTCTGAGACAGAAAAGGCAGACATTGTAGTTGTTGGGACAGGGATACAAATGAGAGCCTTTGTCCTGGTAAATAAAGAACGCTCCCATAGTGACAGCAGCATTTACTTAGTGTCGGACAGGCCTTAACCTCTCTTTCCCGCAGTATATACATGAGATATGGTGCATACAAAGAACCACCTAACAACGGTGCAAAAAAAAAAAAAACCCTCAGACTGCATCTGAAAGGCAAACAGGCATCTTTCAAACTAATTAACCAATAATATGCCAGGGAGGGGGTGGCAGGGGTGGTGAGGGGGTGAGTGAGAATAAGCGTGCAAGAGAGAGAGAAAAAGGAAGAAAGAGAGGAAGGAGTAATACGCTGCATCTAACAAAAGGTGCTGATGATTGAGTGTCTGGGTAGTAATTAGCGTGTCAGAATGCACACCTCCCTGCCAAGTCTCAGCTATTAATTGCACCAAATTAGAAAACGATATCAGAGGCCGAATTATTCTTTCACTTGTCATTTTTTAGAGCAAAGAGAAAGGGAGTGTGAGAGAGAGAGAGAGAGAGAGAGAGAGAGAGAGAGAGAGAGAGAGAGATGAAATTTGCCATTTTCTATAGCCAGGTTAAAAAGAAGGGAGGGCGATACTTATATATATGTGTCAAGTAAATAAATGTCCGTTCTGGACCTTCGTCCCGATCCAGGAGACAGGCTGAGAAGAGCTAAAAGGGAAAGAATGTGATGGTAAAACAAAAAGAGAAAAGAATAGGAAAGGAGTAAAGTGTTACCTTCCAAGTGGCAGCGTTGCGTCTGAAGTAGGCAAAGGTGCGCGTGAACCAGCTGTAGATTTCGTTAAGTGTTAACTGCATGTCTTTCGAATCCATGATAGCCTGCAACAAGACGGCATCAAAGGACATTAGCTCGTTTAGCCACCCTCACCCCGGCGTAGCGTTAATTCAGGCAGCAATTAATTCTAATCTAATCAGGCAAAAGCTAATTTATTTTTCCACTCACCTGCCTGATGAGCGTTGCATATGTGAACGGTGGTCTGACATCGGCGTTCTTATAAAACTCGTAGTTTGGGGCTATTTCTGCAATAAAAATAAAGAAAAAAATTCAAGGATAAATAAATATACTAAAAAAAACATTAAGAAAAAAAATGCTAACTGAACTCCTTAAGGGGGCAAATTCACCTAGGATTCATTTAAATTAAAAAGTGAAGGGGAGGGCTGCGCATCAAATCTTCCTTTTACATGTCCAACAAAATGCATTTTTAATTAATCCCTCTCGAGAGAAATCCTAAACATTAACGTGTGCGTGAAATTAGCGCTCGTGTAGATATTTTGTATGCATCTGAATATTTCATGCCCCCCTCCATGCAAGGCCAGTAAATATAAACATCAAAAAGAGTTTTTTTTTGTTGTTTTTTTTTTAAACAAACACACACAGCTCCTCTAAAATGGGATGAATTTTATATCATTTCTCAATTTGACTGTAATTAGCATTCATAAAATATTGAGGAACTGTACGGCATGATATTTGTCTCATTTGCACAGAGGGAAGGAATGAAATAAAAGGGCTTCGTCTGGATGCTGCTTCTTATTGGAGCAAACAACGCACCAGGAGGGATGAGTGTGTATCCAAACAGAAGATGAACGTACAGTAACGCTGTGAACGCTTATTGTATTTACCTGAGGATAGTGGCATGGAGTACTTATCAGAGTGGCGTCTGCGCATGGCGCCCATGCTCGGCACGCTGGCGGGGCTCAGGACGGAGGGCACCTGGGGCATCTGGCTCAGTGGTGTGATGGGGGTGGTGGGGGTGGTGGGGGTCTGGGGCAGGTTCGGAGGTGACACCGATGGCAGGTTCTTCGACATGGTCAGGCTTGACACTAGATTCAACTGACGAGGAGAAAAGAGAGAGAGACAGAGAGAGAGAGAGAGAGAGAGCGTGAGAGCTTTTCAGTTTTGAAGGACTCAGACAAATAAGAACAGATTCTGCCGTACAGCTGTGTTCACACTAATAAGCTGCAGAGAAAACAGCCAATCTCCACTAATTACAGGATGAAACTGTATCATAAGAATTCTAATTAGAGCACGCTGTTAAAGATTATCTAATGATGATCCTTTGTGTTATCTCAACCCATCTCTATCCCACAAGAGCTTCCTGCCTGTGTGTGTGTGCGCGAGAGTGAACGTCTTCTGATAGAGAGTTACCACCTGTTATTTTGGCATCACTTATCTTTCTTTGATGCACCTGGATTACAAACACCTATTGAAAGAAAACCCTGACATTTTTTTTTCAGGATCCAACTGTTTTAAATAGACCACTCTTTTCAAGTTTTTAATGCTTATTTCCCGACCGATACCAGTACGAACTCAACATTTCTTTACGGGCGAAAGGGTAAGTGAATCGTGGACTATTTTTGATGGAGAGAATCTGGAAAAGACTGAGGGGAAAATGAGTTGGGCATCAACAATCATTTATAGCATGTGTTGATGAATAGTAGGAAATGTCAGGTTGCCTGTTCCATTTACAGCCAGTGTTTACATACGGTAGATGATCATTAAAACCCCACTTAATGTTAATGAGATAATGACAACACAAAGAGCACTATATAGTCATAGAGGAGAAAATCAATTACACCATTACTGAAATACTGTATTGCACCTCGGCGAAGTGGCCGTATCTACAGTACATCAATAAACATGCATTATTGCTGACATAGGGATTTTTTTTTTCAAGATGTGGCAAGCCTCTGTGTAGTATACAATAATTCTGCTTGATATTTTCCATTTTTTTGTCTTACTATAACCAGCGTGACTTTGATAATGGTTGACTCTACTGGCATCATTTTCTCACTAGAACACTCTTCTGTGTATAATGCAGGAATCTCCATATAATTCAGCCGAGGTCAGGTCACGGCAATGGGCTGCCGCTCTAATGGACCTCCCTCTTAATCCTCCATTCACTGTTGTACACTGCGTGCTGCAAAAACCACAATATCAACCAGTAATTATGCGCTACTTGTTCTACACCGGGACCAACAAAGGCGTCTGATACACCATCAAACTGAGCAAAAAAAGAGCACTTCATAATAAATCCTATTAAGAGCGAGTGTGTGCGGGGCATGTATATTTATAGTGTTAAGACAAGATTTTCTTCCCCTCTCTCTACACCTGGTTACAGCAACAAGCGTAACATGTTTGCAGGCACACAATCCCGTATTTGCCAAATGGAATTTATTAAAGCCTAACTGAGCAGGAGTGAATGAGAGGCAGGGATGAGCACTTCACCACCTCCACTCATCTGAATATATATTCAAGGTTGGCTGAGAGAGAGAGAGAGAGAGAGAGAGAGAGAGAGAGAGAGAGAGAGAGAGGGGGAAAAACCCTCATTATTCAGGACTTGCAACCTTGGTAACTTTGATTTTCAGCCATCCATGGCATGGCCAAAAGGTAACATTTAATGAAGTGCCATTCAGGGCATAAATGGGGTCATATAATAGACAGCACGCCTGCACCTTTTGTTGGGCTACTGATAGCTGTTAAGGATGCAGTGATGAACCAACAGGGCTCATTTTGCCCTGCTAATAAACTCACACTAGTAATATTTATCAAACTTATGGGCTGTCTCTTTCTCAATCCTTTGCACGCGAAGGTAGAAATTATCCTGAATATAACCAAATGCACACAGACATGTATTGAAATAAACGCACACACACACACACACACACACACACACACACACACACACAAAGGAAAAAAAAATGGGAAAAACTTAGACTGCTCGTTTAAAAATCAGCCATTAATTGCTCACCATCAAATGCAATTAGCAGCCTTTTCATGTGTGGTTTATGTAATGTAATACTTCATTAATAGCATTCATTCATATGCAGTCTTGGATTACAGGCTGAAATTCTTTATTAGTGTAGCTGTAACCAAGCTGCTGGAATTCTGAAGATTAAAAAAGGGAGAGTGAATAATAAATTGGCAGAGGGGCGCAGACGATTCCTGGAGGATCTACAGGATAATTATTCTATCTTGTGATTATCTATTTTATATGGTGGGAGGTGATGAGGAAAATTATGCCATTCAAATTAGGCACGTAGTAAACGGTAAAAACACGCTATGCTTTCCGGTACAAAATATTGAGAGCTGGATAAATAACTTGGGTAAAAATATTTATTTTTTTTGCTCTGGGGTCTGTATGTAAATACTTTCTATGAGCCATGATTACACCTACATTTCATGTTTTCATTCGATATATAACTGGAAATGCATTAAAATCCATTTTAGGCTCAGCATTTACTGTGAATTTCCCGATACCTTTCAGATTGTTTACAGATTCCTGGTTGTTTCGTCTCACATCTGGTTCGCCAGGCTCCATCTATCATTAGAGCTGTTTGTTTTCAGAATGAAACGTCTTCTCTGGCCTGTGGACCCTTTGAGTGCTCCTCCGGTCACAGAGCTTAACAGCTTCTGCCGGCCAACAGGTTGTTTGCAGTATTAAAGTCATCAGGCCATAATGGCTGCGCCTTTTTTTGGCTCAGATTGAGGCTATGATTTAATGCACTCCCCTGTTGTCCCAGTCTCCCCCCCGCTTGAGTCTGATGGGGAGCAGTGAAACCTGGCATTACAAATCCCATTCTCTCCTCATCCTCTCCCTCTTTGTCTCTCAATGCTGTTAAACGCTGGAGTTTAGAGAGCTCATCTGCTGGCCTGCCGCCCTGTTTACTGAATGTAGAGCAATATGCACTCACCGGTTTAGGAGATGGCTTGGGCTCTGAGGGCCGCATGTGCAAGTGGGCCATCATTGCCTGAAGACGCTCACGTTCTTTAGAAAGCTGTTAAAAAAGGAGAGGTAGGGGGGGGGGGGGGGGGGAGAAGAAAGGAAAATAGAACGGTTTTAGAAATGAGCGATTTTCCCCAGACTACTATACTCATACATCTTGTTATTCAGCTTGTCTGAGTGTAATGAATCCTGCATATGCACAGTTTGGAGTTTTTTAACCTCACAGACACAGGCTTTAAAACAAACAGAGAGAGAGAGTTAATATGAAAAAGGAGAGTGGGAAAAAGAAAGAGAGATAAAAATATACATGTATAAAAAGAGAAGAGAACAACTCCTTGTGTCGGTGGTGGAGGAAGCTTTGTGGTGCAGTGAGGTCAGAGAAAAAACAAATAGCACTTCATCTTTTTGTCAATAGAAGAATTTAGGTCAGCAGTGCTCTGACAGTAACAA
This sequence comes from Clarias fuscus, assembly GCA_030347435.1. NCBI lineage: Eukaryota > Metazoa > Chordata > Actinopteri > Siluriformes > Clariidae > Clarias > Clarias fuscus. The sequence goes on along the minus strand of CM059224.1, from coordinate 16,838,668 downwards.
GCTACTTAGGCCATAAATTAGAGGGTCCTAAGCGTCTAGGCAAAGTCCTGTGGACTCAGTTAAGGCTGGACTGAAGCCAGCAGCTGCCAAGAGGTGAAGGGGTCCCACAAACAGAGTGCCAGGCGAACCCCGCCTCCCTGACTAGCTGCCTTGGCCCGCTCCCTCCGAGCTCCAGTTAATGCCCTGGCCATCCGCTATCATCAATCTAGCTCACGGCGAGTGACAGAGACCAGCCTGCGACCGTGCACAGCGTGCTGAACTCTGCCACGCAGCCTGTATCCTCACTCTGATCCGTGCCTCATTACCACTGACGGAAGGATGAAAAAAAAAAAAAGGAAACAGGAAAAGGGGAGGACAAAAAAAGCATGATGGAAAACAGCAACACTGCTGTAATTGGTCACAGAGTAAGCGCGGGAGGTCGTGCCTCTTTGGTCTTGGGGTGCTTTCCGAGGGGAAAAATGAAGGTGGAAGACTTCTGTCATGTTACATATAAACTAAAATTACTTTCAGATTTATATCAATATGGAGAAATTCACAGAGCATGAAACTCTTTACAGGTTAAGAGCATGATTTAAAAAGCACTTTTATACGTTAAGTTTAGACCCCTAGTCACAGACTAGAAGAATTTCTCTTTGTTTTTCATCGTCATGGCACTTAAACAAAACTCTCCTTTCAATCTTTAATCAATCTGTTGTAACTTTTAACTTCGACATTGGTAATTAATATTACTAGAAAACCTGTTGTTTTACATCTCTCCTGATTCAGTGTCATGGGGTGACCCATGCCTCCTCTCCCATAGCGCATTACAGCTGACAGGGGTGTGAAGACAAAGATGGTGTTTTGCTGGCAGGAGAGCAGGCCGCAGCTCTGAGTAATAACGTCCTTCAATCACTGCACTCATTATCTTGCCAGCATGACTTCTTAATAAGGTCACGCTCCACCTCCTGAAAATAGTGGCCCTCTTTAGAGCTTCCGTCAGGTGCAAAGTGCATTTAATTAACACCGACCAGCCCGAGATGCGTGCATATTAATTGGACAGCATGGAAAATAAGCACAAATCCTAATTCAATTAAAAATGCCAGTGTCATATTTCTCACAAGATTCACTCATGACGTCTTTAGATCAATGGGGAATTATTACAAAAATAAGACAAAAATAATAAAAATCATAAATAATGGAAAATCGCTGGAAGGTGTTGTTGATTCACCTTGATGGACAATGAATGTACTCTTGTATTTTACTAAATCCACTAGAGTAGCAGTGTATATGAAGGTGATGACGAGGTACCTGTATCTCTAGCTGCTGTACCACCTGCATTTGAACCCGACATTGCGCTGTGCTCCTGTCGTCTAGGGCATGCTCGCTGTTAAGGTGCCTAAAAACAAAAGGAGACGGGTCAATTACACAACACAACCTATTACACATAGTCACTATTACATGCTAGAAGAATAATGTTGGCTTTTTATGTGTGTGTGTGTTGTAAAATGTCAGTGCATTCTGCCACCGTTTTCTTTTTTTCTTTTTTTCAAGGATCTCTATTTCTGAGTGTTCCTGATGAAAAAGTGAAAACTACAATTTACAAATTACAATAGGGGCACTGTCATCTAAATGCAGAGCAGCACTGCTTATAAGGGATGTTGGCGTACAAAAGGCATTACAGAGTGGTTTTGTCCTCTTCATTTATGGAAAACAATAAACGCAATTTAACTTGAGTAACATTTAAAAAGCGCCTCCTACGAAGGGTGCATTATTCAGACGACGTATTAAATGTATCTACTCATCCCTTCATTAGAATAAAGGGGGGGTGAGGGAAAAAAATGATAAAAAAAAAAAAAACGACGGACTGCAAAAGCAGTCAATGACGGTTTTCCTTGATTGGATTTTGTCTGCAGGACACAAAAGAAGCTCGCCATTAAAATAGACCTTTATTCCGGCGAACGCATGGAGGCGAAAAGGTTTTTAAAAGTGTTGTGATGTTCGGTAATGAGCCTCTATCTAAATTATCATTGGTGACAAACCCACAAAGCGCTCTTTGAGGAGACATGGTTATGAAATGCCAAAGCTGCCACTTTCTTTCCTGTAATTATAGGTTAGCTTGCAGACCCTTCAATGATCATTTACAGTACAGCCTCCAGTGCATTAGAGTGAGCTTAAATCACACCGACACACACACATGCACACACACACGCATACACACACACACTGCTATGCATTTCCTCTATTCATTTCAAGCAGGCCATTGTTTATGTGCAATATGCAAAATAACAATGTATTCATAACCCTCCCAACACACGCCAATCAAAGTGGAGGGCATCTAAGAGCACAATAGCTCCTCTACCTTTCAATTACAGCCATGCCCCATTTTAAATCATTTCATTTCATCATGGTCATTTCTGCTTTTGTAACCATTTCAGGTTGAATGCCCAGATATTCTCCATTATAAATCAAAAATGAGATGGCTTTAAAACAGAGAGGGGCTGGGAAAAGCTGGTGGCTCCCTCCAGCCCATGCCTAATTGCTGTTTCAGAATGCGCATGCATAGGGGCATTTCATTAATCATTTAATCATGTCCCTCGCAGGGAAGAGGGGAACTAATGTTGCAAATACCCTTTTCATTTCAATGCTCATAATGCTATCTTATGCACTTGATGTATGTGGGATGTCATAAATTACAGCTGCTTCAAAAGGGCCAAGTACCCGCTTTCCCCAAAGACACCTACTCCTTTCTCCTTAGCATCAGCATTCTGGATTTATCTCTCTCTTTTTTTTTTTTCTTTGAGCCAAAGAAAGGCTTTGGAGCAAGGTCAGTAGTTAGTTATGTTACATCAGTACATGCATATGTATTAATACATTATTAATACATGATTATTATTATTATTATTATTATACAAATGAATGATAGAAAGCATCTAAAGATGAGATAAAACGTGTGTGTGTGTGAAAGAGAGAAAGAGAGAGAGAGAGAGAGAGAGAGAGATTGGGGTTAGACGGAGTCACCAATACCTCTTAATGAGGCAGAGGCGGCGGGCTCAGTTCAAACAGAAAGGTGAGGAGAGGATGAGAGAGGCCGTCTGCACAAAGACAGCTCTGAACAAACATCTCTGGAGCTGCCTGTAATTTATGGGTCACTTTATAGGCATATTGATTTTTGTTTTGAGAGAGGGAATAAGAGCTCTGATGGCGCTGCGCTCTGTGAAAAAGACTGACAGGAGCAATCCACTCTGTCACCGACTGCATTTAGCATTCTGTGCTACAGAAATACCGTAATAATACTTTCAACAACATCTCAAATGGAGGCAAATGACGATCGAATCTTAAACAAGTCTGGAGATAAGTACTGTACATAGCATCGTCGCCGGGTCCGGGCAGCGGAGTGACACCCAGACACCAAAAGGGCCAAATAAGAGCCACTGAGGTGCAACGTAACAGAAAGAAATGCATTTTAAGCAGTATTAAATTCAACAGTGAGATAAATGCCCAACTGTACATCAAGACTGAGCATAAAACTGTGAGCCCTGTAACAAACCCACAACCGGGGCAGCACGAAGCTGGAGAAGAGCAAAGCTGTGCACCTGTTTCCATCCAGAATCAGAATCAGGTTTTAACCGCCGAGTATATATTGACACAGACAAGAAATTTGATTCTCTTAGAGTACAAACCAAAATAGAATGCTGTACATCCAGTAATTAGGCATACTGTGTTATATTATGTAAGGTTTAGAGTTGAAGCTGGGAAAAAAGTGACTGATGTTACTGAAGATTTAATAGCACACATGTACTGTACACATGTACAAAAACTATGAACCGCATCATACTGTACTTTTTCCCTTTCGTGCTCCACACACACACACACACACACACACACACACACACACACACACACACACACACACACACACACACACACACACACACACACACACAGACACACACACACACACGTGAAAGAAATCCAATATGAGAAGTAGGGCAGCAATCTACAGCTAATATAATAATAAACTTGCCTGCATTTGAAGAGCAGAACTTCGGTGGTATGAATTTATTATGTGTTTCTTTTAATTTGACATACTCCCCAAATAAGTTGCCCTGAATCACACCACAAGCACAAGAAGCTCTCAGAATAATGCATTCTTCGTTGCATAAATATACATATCTTGCTGAAACACACCCACTTGCGTTCACACACACACACACGCAGTGATATTCCATTTGAATTTCAGAGCTAATGTAAGGTGCCAGGCACCTCTAGGCTACCTCTCCAGGTGAGAAATACTTAAAAGAATACTGAACAGCTATTAAATGCTGATCTTGACAAGTTTTTTTAAACGCACACTGCAAAATCTTCACCAGCAGCTACAACCCCAAGCCGCCTGCCAAGCCTTCAAAGGTACCATTTGATTCTGACACCTGTTTTATGTAAACCATTTTAGGCGTGTGTACTGGGATGATGCGTGCCACTGACTGCCATCGCCTAAAACATTAAAAGCCTCTTCCTGACACAGACAATAGCTCCTCCAAAGCACGGTGACACCCGCCATCTCGATGGCTCAGATCACACTGGCGGGGAGGGAGGGAGGGGGGGTTCAGGTGAGGCTTACTGTACTGGAGATTCTGAGTCAGGGAATGATCAGGGGAGTGTCATGCTTATTTCGGCGCCACACACTTGAAACACATGCTGCTTCACACACTGTTGTAGCATTGCCCTACTGTGCAACATGTCGCGTTTCTTTTAAGGTATGTTCCCCGCCTTCACTTAATCTAAACTCAGTGAAGTTTAGAATGAAGTTGATGATCATAATGTAGGTCATGACAGGGAGAACATCTAGAAGATTTAGAAAACAAAGATTAGAATTAATTGTGATGTATTCATATGTAATTGATCATCTTGAGACTGCAAAAGACACTGTCTAGTAAGTAAATTAAATTTAAGCTTGTAAGAGCCTATTTAAGCTGACGGCCCTTTCTGAAAATAAAAAAAATGCATTGTAATTCTTTTAAATTTAGCGTCATCCATTTCTTTGTTCTGTTTGGAGTTAACTCTCGCAACGCTATTGCCTGGAGCTACACAAATCTACAAAAAGAACAGGAGAGATGAAAAATGTCCCTCATTTCAAACGCTGTTTATGCGAACTGACGTGGACATTTGCGCCCCGCCATAATGCGCGCGGGATCATTATTTCACAGTTAATTACCGAAACCTGATTAGAATATTCAAATGAACATTCCGTCTTCCGACGTCGAGGCACTCGTCTCCGAGTGGCAATGTGATAACCTATAATCTCCAGCACGGCAAACACCTTCTCCTTTGATGGCCCTCACTAACATCCCGGCAACAAAGCAGGCCAATTACAAATGAGCTAATTAACTAAATTGTTGATGGAGCATGAAGAATTCATTTCACTCCATTGGCTGCACCATGACAACACTAAATGTATCCCGTTGTGATGGGATAACATGGCTACACAAACTGCCACTAGCTGCCGGCACTTTTCACCATCCTATCACGCGTTTCTCACAGCTGGTACGGAGAAACTGACGGTCTTTCCGAAGCTCCGTCTCTAACAGACTGACTGATAATATTGAAAGCCAGTCTAAAGTATTACTACACAAGTTTTGCACTTTTCAACCGACTGTGAAATCTTTCAGCGCCTTCAGTGCTTGTGTTAAAAACACATTCTGTGTGCATTTTGCAGTTTTTTTTTATTTTATTAATCGGTATTTTTATGAGCATCCATTGGAGTAATTAACCATAGGAAATGTCTGTGAGTTAAATTCTTTTGTCAGTATGATTTGTGCGTGTTTGCGGCTTTATAGCAAAGGTTTCTTTGTGAGCTGCAAATATTAGGATCTAATCTATGACAAAGTAACAATTTTATGTATAGTTTTGGTGCATAGAGCGAAACTATTACAAACAATCATAGACACCTACTTTAAAAACTGTCCGAAGTCCTCGCAGATGCTCTCACAGCCTGGCCATTTACACACTCCGTGACCATAGAGGGAGTGTGAGTGTAATGCTCCAGTTTCTTCGTGTAACGAGCTAGATGATGGGTCAAAGTCAGAGCCAGACAGAGAGAGAAAGCAAGAGTGAAAGAGACAAAGAGACAAGAAAGATCAGATTGTCAGATGTCAGATTTCTGTTGTGTCGCAATCAGTGACAATCGGGTCTGGTTCTGGCATCGAAGGGAAGAGATCTAATTAAAGAAAAGGCACAAACACCACTGGCTGCTAGGAAAAGCTGCAAAATCAGGCCATGTGACCTCTTCATGATTTTACTGTCTCTACTGTTTATTATAATTACACACCAGACCTCCTTTTCAGACAAGTGGAAAATGACAATGATACCATGTGCAATGATACTGCCTTTATTGTCATTTTTGGACCATGAATTTCTATTTGACCACCGATGCAGACCAAAATAATTCCCTTGGCTTTCTTGGTGCTGATTATAAATGTGTATCGGTAACAGTTTGCTAGGACGTGGTGCTATAATCACATCACGCTTTAAGTAATAGCATTAGCTGCACATTTAAGGGCAAGGGCTGTTTTAAAAAGGTCAGCAGTCAGTTACTCACTTACCTATGAGACGATAAGGCTGAGGAACAAACCAGGCACACAAGAGGCTCAACAGGTCTTTTTGCATGTATGTGTGTGTGTGTGTGTGTGTGTGTGTGTGTGTGTGTGTGTGTGTGTGTGTGTGTGTGCGTGTGTGTGTGTGTGTGTGTGTTTACAAAAACCTCACTGGTTTCCTCTGGCTACATCGATCAGCTCCAGTTAGTAAGCAGCTGGCTCTGACAATTTCACATCCTCAATCATTATGAGACAGCATGGACACATTATGGGACACTCTGAACCATTTCTGCCATTATTTTTTTTCTTTTTAAATTTAGTAAATTTACTTTTACTAAAGCTATCTACTTTTTTTCCCGAGCAGGTCTTAAGTAGCTACTTAGATGCGATCTACTTTAACCTAATTACACAACACCTGCGCTAACAGCGAAGACATGGCTGCGGCTCTGCGTGTCTCGCGTGGCAGCGGGAGCCTGAATAATGTATGGAGCAGGTAGACAGAAATGCAAAATGCTGTTTCACACCGGCAGAGCGGCAAACAAAAGGACCATCACATGGATAAACAGCAAGGAAATGTCACACTTGCATCTAGTATTCTGTTTACATGACAGCCTGAGCTGCTGAGGTAATTCTGAAAGAGAAAGCAGGCGCGAAATGCTTCGTGTACAGTGAGGTCTGTTTGTTGCCTGCTCCTGTGAGATGCACCTCCATGCTCGGTCTATACAACGATGCACAATCCCTACGTCTCCAGGGTGGGTTTTTTTTTTTGTGATTTTCACTATTACTGCACATGCTTTAATAAAGTATTGATGAGCAAATAAACAAGATAATAGCACGCTCTTCCCTTAATAATAAATATGTCTCGCCTGTTCTAAATGGGGACAAAAAACGATAGCACTTTACTCTCTTCTTTCAGATGACATCTTTAAACAGCCGCCTGTGGCTTACACTATGTTTGGGTGCATGTGTTGCATTTATTTATGCATTTGATCATCTATTCATGCATGCATGCCCAGAAGGAAGATGGAAGAAAATATAAGTGTATGTAAGATTGAAAGCATGTATGTGTATGTAGTAAACAAAATGGTAAATACAGTACAAACAATATGTACAAATACAACAGAAAATAGGTACAGCCTCAACATACTATAATACTACTATAATCTCCTCCCAAAAAAACAATTATTTAAAAAAATAAATAAAGGGAAAATAATCACACAACTGGCAAAAGTAGCTTTAGGATAAGACTATAGTTATCTATTTTTCATTATGATCAGTGTTCGGCAGTGAGGATGATACCACAACGCTCAGATACAGCAACTGCACAGTGACAATGACTTGCTAAGAGGCTTATCACAGCATCATCCACCCCTGCCTGAATATGTACAGGACGTGTGATTGTACGTGTATATACAGTATGTACAGTATGTCTGGAGATACCTTTCTCTGCGTGGGTTGACGGCCGGGGACTGGCCGTTGGAGATGGGGTGGTGGGTGATCGGCGGAGAAGCTTTGGAGGTTGTGGAGGAGGTAGTGGAGGAAGAGTTGGTGGTGCTGAGGTCCAGGCCACTGTGTTTCAGGCCATTGTCCTCCATGGTGTGACTGCTGGTCACGTCCTTCCACAACTGCTGGAGCTCAGCAGGACTCAGGCCTGCTGTAACACATGCATACAATCAAGTCAGTCAATGTGCTTGACCACTCAGTAGCACTCCTAAACACGTACAGGTACATATCCTGGTCTTAAGTTCGCTTTTTTGTCTTTTCCACAAGACACATCTTTTACTGCCCATGTCATCATTTTTGCTCTTTATGTTATTTCTCTACATTAGCTTTTCTGCTGTCTGTGTTACTGTTAAGGTTAGATCACAAAACATGCTAAGTACTAACCTAGCCAAGTGGCATGCACACATCCTGTCCATCATTCACTCACATTAGTAAACCTGATGACTTCTTTTGGTTTGAAGCTGTTATGATTTTCACTTAATCGCTCCCATCACTTTCCAGTCCTACCTTTCCATACGAAATCTAAGCCCATGTTAAAAACAGACAGAAGCAAAACTGGCTCAAGCAGAAGATAAGAAAAGGTGCACCTGTGCTGTCCTTCTGAGTCTCACGCTCTTTATCCATACTTTCCATATCTCCACTGTGCCTGAGCATTTGTAGATAGATGGGAAAAAGATCCACTTGCACCTTCATGTCTTTGCTCTGAATGTAGAATCCAAAAGTGCTCGCCTGCCAGCAGTGTGGAACTCATCTAGCCACGATTATAGCCTCACAAACAAGCTCCTGTCTGCAAAGTCATATCATCACGTAATCCCTCAGCTGAGACAACAACAGTCCTACGTCACAACGTTCCAAACAGTCTGCCCTTAAGATCCGTTCGCCACTGTTGTTATCTACGAATGCAGCACCGAGTGCTCGTTCCAGCCAAAGCAAATGGCAGCTCTTCATTTTCTGGGCTTGCGGCGCGAGGCGGTAAACAACAACAACAATAACACCACCACCAAGCAGCGAGGGAGGAGGGGAGAGAAAGAGCGAGAGAGAGAGAGAGAGAGAGAGAGAGAGAGAGAGAGAGAGAGGGAGACAGAGCGAAAAACAACAAGCATGCAAACACAGGCACTAACCCGGAAAAAAGAAGACAGACGGAGAGAGATACAGACAGAAGAAAAGAGGTGACAGGAGAGCGAATGACAGATAGCAAGAGATCAACAAGGAAGAGGGAACGTGAGGGGAGACAAACAGAACGGGAGCGAGAGCGGAAGAGAGAGCCACGCACAGACGGAGCATGTGAGTGGAGTCACGTGATCGTGGCGGGTTTACCTGGCGGGAGAGTCTGTGCAGGGAGGGCGCTCTGTCCTGGGCCTGGGGGCAGAGAAAGCAGGCCCTGCCGCTGCATGCTGAGCAAGTGCTGCTGCTGCTGGAGCTGCTGCATCTGCAGGAGCTGCTGCTGAAAGACCAGCTGCTGTGCCGCTAACTGCTGCTGATGCTGCTGCTGCTGCTGTTGCTATAGTGAGAGTGTGATACACAGTGCACACACACACAACACACACACAAATCACACACATTAACAAGCAAGTGGAAGCTCAACATACATATGACACTACTGCTCGCTTCTTCTCATCCCTCTCTCCCACCCCTCATGCTCTCTCTCTCTCTCTTTCTCTCTCTCTGTACACACCTCTCTTTACCTCTCTCCAGGATGCTAGAGGGATTGAGGAGCATATGGTATGAGCAAGGGCGGGGCAAGGGGTAAATCTCCTCCCTCCTTTGCTGCTAGTTAATTATCTTGCATTTTAAATGGTCTATTAGTGCTTATGAGGCTGCAGGCTCAGAGAGATAGAGGAGAGACACATACACACAGAGAAGGAAAGAGAAAGAGAGAGAGAGAAAACAGCCAGCCCCAGGTCCCCCTCCCTCTGCCTTGTTTACTGCCAGCTTAGTCTGCTTCTTACATAAGGCAGAGCAAAACAACAACATCCACAACAACAAGCAACATCAGAAAAACAGGGCAGCGTCATGGGAGCAGAGCACATACACACTATTGTTGCATTATTTAAAACCAGAAATGCATGATTAAAGTAATTGTCAGCTTCATTTATATTCACGAAATCGATAGTGTAGGGGCGAGTACAGGGATTTTGTTGTTTCAACGTAAGCATGTTTATTTTAATGTTAGCTGGATTCTGTCTGTTCATGAATGACAGACATGAGAGAAAGCATTATTAAAGATGTTGCTATGCAGTTTATCCCAAATTAAAACCTTCTGGCTGCTTTGTCCTAGAGGTCTTACTGTAATGACGCATATTCAGACAAAACCTGAGCTCAGAGCATTCTATGTTGACTTTTTTTTACGACAGCACCTCAATGACAAATTCTTCATTCTTGTTCCATCTTGGAATATTTGACAAAGCGATGTTTTGGAGCGGAGGGTACACTGATACAGGAAATTCCTGCCTTGTACACAGTGTTCCGGGGGTAGACTCTGGATCGAGCTCACACTTAACCAGGATAAAATGATGACTGTCCTTCGGCTTTCATTACGAAGAAGATTTGAGTAAACAATGTTCTCCTGTATTAATAGTACAAGCGAATTATTATCAGTGATAACTGACTATGTGGCTGGATAGACAAGCGTACAATACACACACACACCTGAGAATGAAAAGCTTACATATAATTTTTATACTGCGTATCATGTGACTGACATTCCTGTACTGAAGTCTTGTATCTGTCAGAGTCTACCATCCTATAGTATTAATATGCTCTATGAACTGAATGTATTACCGGGTTTTAGGCACCAGTTTTAAACATGTCTAAGCTTTGGTTCTCCGCGGACTCGGTCTCCAGAGGTCTATTAGTAAACTAGGATCTCCAGCAAAAGGGCTTCCACTGGCACTCTGAAGACTTCAGCACTTACTCTCTTCGCTTGTCGGAATACATTATAACCTGGTATTCAAGTCAGGGGAAGAAAACTTCCCGTTTTTGCCTGGAATTACAAGAGCGGGTAGAGTAGAGCAGGCCCCGGAGGAGCTCTTCAACACATCGCGCTTCAACCTCGGACACGTTCTCTGCTGTGGAAGACCTTTCTGTTTTAGTTCACGGTGGTGGTGGTGGTGGGGGGGGGGGGGGGGGGGGGGGGGGTGATTTGGGGTACAGAGAAAGCACAACTTGTGATGCGCTCACTGGAAAACAGGCTGCATAATGGAGCGAGGCGTGCGGATTGGCCTCTGTGTCTCGGGAGAAATAAGGGAGCAATTTCTATTCCATATTTGATGGTGAAGGCCTGAAGAAATTCTATTCACAAATCCAAACAGAAACAAAGCCTTCGGGAGGTCATGCCTGCTTCCTCTCGGCTCTGCATAATGGGACATGGGAAGAAAGAGATGAAGAGACAGGGTGTGCGTCTCTCTTTCTCCTCTGTCTGTGTATATGTGTATTTGTGTGGGATCTGCCATATACCTGATCAGTTTAACCGCTTCAACACATTCTGTTTGGATTTGGGGCCCCCCATGTGCTGTGTTTTGTTTTTGATGCCTGTCGCCCCATGTGTCTCTCTCTCTCTCTCCCTCTCTCCCCCTTTCTCCCTGTCTGTCTGTAAACTGACTGCCAGCGTGATTTATGAGCGTGTCGTGGACGAACTTTTCAGCTCGTCGGCCCAGACCGGCAGCGTTGCTTCATTAATCAGCGGACCCTGTGTACGTCTGTCCCATCCTGTGTGCTACACCGGGCCTTTAACAGCACTCTCGCTTTGCATCCTCTAGCAGCCTGACACCTGCCAAAGCCTGCGTCTGTCTGCCTGCCTGCCACACTACACTGTCAGCACTGAGCTCTCCGAGCAGACATTAGAAGCTTCCTTTAATGTAAAATCATGACTCCTCCCAGTGTTTTGCACAGAGTCAGCAAAACCAGCTTTAATGCTGAGACTGACTGTAGCGCAACTTTTTGCTGTCACTGATGTCACTAAAATGTGTGTGTGTGTGTGTGTGTGTGTGTGTGTGTGTGTGTGTGTGTGAGAGTGTGTCATTACGCTGTACCTCTTTTGCCTGTTTGCTGGGGTGCTGTTGCTGCAAAAGCTGGAGGTGAAGCTGCTCCTGCTGCTTCTTGTAGAACTCCTGCAAGTGTTGCTATGGACAAAAAAAAAGTCGCATACAGCACTGAGTGAAAACACTCCTGTGGCTTTTTTTTTTCCCCGAGCTATAAAACGGCAGCGCTAATAACAGAAGCTAGGCTAGCAGTCTAATGAATTGACAGTGCAGTTTGTAGTAATCTTTTGGGGGCTTTAGCTTTTATTACCGCAAACATTTTTTTTTTTTTTTACCAGACATCTGAACTACGAGTGGAATTTTTTTTTTATTTAAATAAATAAAATCCTCAACCCGTCCTGCATAAACACCATGATAGAGTAGTCTAGCACTTCTCCATATGGGCCTTAAATGATCCTGCATGATATTCCAGCAGGAACAATTAATCACGTGCACTATATATTTTTCCTCTGATGCCCTGACAGGCAGTGCGATGCCGAGGAGCACTCTGAGGAGTAGATTCATCACTGTGAATTAATGCCTTTACCACACTTCCACTCAGCGCCATGAAGAGCAACTGTGCTCAACGTGGACCACGTCTCCTCCGGATGAAAAAGCACCCGGGCCGTTAATGAAGTTTGTCTTAGGGGCAAAGCTAAAGGAGCTAGGCCTTTTCCAGCACTGTGAGGAGAACTTTCGAAAGGAGGAGGTCTAAATTTGTGTGTCGAGTTCTACATAGGCTGGTGAGTGAAGCCAGGGCATAGTGAAGTCTCTCCTGTCAGCCTCACTTATGTCTTTACTGCATCAGTCCTTGAAAGACGTCCCTACTGAAAACACCTAATTATACGCCTGTCCATTATTGTTTCCCTCATATAATGTCAAGAACAGGAGGAGCACTGGAGGAAGGGTGCATATACTTACGTATGTGTATACCTATAGAAGGCTGATATCGGTTTGGAATATTTAACAATACAATAGCACAGCAGAACTGCAGCAACTGATATTTTTCTTATCAATTATTTAGCTTTCCTACCTTTCTTTCCTACACAGTATATTTTTTAATTAAATATTGAAATATTGATTTGTTGTTGTTGTTGCTTTTCAATTGTTTTTACCACTTCCTCAGACAAAAAGCAGATTTGTGTCTTGTGAAGCCAATACAGTCTTATTTTTTATAAAATATTGTCCTTTTCTATGTATGTTTTATTTTTTTTAAATGGAGTATAACGAACATATTTATGTGCATAAATATGTGATGCTTTTTGGGGTAATTTTGCAGCTGAGCACAATAAATTGATTACTCGATATTTAAAATAAATAGTCTTTACACATGCAAAGAATTACTTAGCGTTGCTAAACAGCTCCGATGTAATAACAGAAAACCAACATTTCCCATTTTAGACAAAGTGGCAAAATCGTGACAGCCAATTTAATTCATTTACTATTCGAATGCATTTGAATATTAAAGAGCCTATAATTTTACACTGGCTCACAGAGTGAACATTAGTAGGAGTGCTACGCCGCCTGTTCATGTTGCATAAACGGCAGTCAGAAACTGTGTTGCTTTCTGAAGAAGAAGAAAAAAAAAATCCAACTTTTATATGAACTTTTTTATGCAAATAAAAATGCATTTGAAACTTTACTCACAAATTACACATAACCAGAGTTATGAGTGAGTGACATTTAGGTTGTTGGGCGGAATGGCTTCCTGTTCACTATAAACATGCATACCTGCTGCAGCATGACTGCTTGCTGTTGCTGTAGAAGTGCCTGGAGCTGCTGAGGCGAGAGGACCTGCTGCTGAAGGATCTGCTGCATCTGTTGGGGAGTGATGACCTGTGGACTCATCATGGCCACTGACACTGGCACCTACACAAAGACAGAGAAAGAGAAGGATACATACTATGCAATTATTTTATATATATATATATACACTGTACAAGACTCTGGAAGCAGTTTCAGTTGGTTATGAGGGGAAAAAAAGTTCATCACAGGAATGGAGTTTTTCTTCCCTGTTGGCACTGCCATATTCAAGATGCATGATTTACTGTAAGCAGACATATTTCTTTTTACTTCAGTTCCTTCAGTGAGTATTTCTAGTCTTTTGTGCATACTATATATATATATATATATATATATATATATATATATATATATATATATATATATACGAACAAGAATTAATCACATGAAAATGAAAAAAGAGTTTTAAATTTAATGGCTCAATTAACCCTTCAAAGCCAAACCAGAACCAGTTCCAACACAAGACCTGTTATTACAGGTATAGTCAAAAAGCCTGGAAACGTAGCAGCTCAAATAAAAATATAAAGGCCTGGAAATGAGGAAGAACACTGCATTTATTATATGCATTTAATCAGACATCAATTGGTGCTGCATCTGACTACAAGTGTGGATCTGACTGTGTGTGTGTGTGTGGATGTATATGTGAGTGTAGCTTGCAGCTTTGCTTGCAGTCACCAAAACAAAAGTTTTATTTATTTACATGAAAATAAATTGAATTACCTTTTATTTTTCTATACTTAATACTACTTGCCATATTTTCAGATTTCAAACATCTAGAAGGTTAATTCTTTTACAAACTGCTTCTACTTCTATGTATTAGTGTCATTTGACATTTGAATCATCAAAGAAAATTGTTGTTAAACAGCAACTTTTTTTAAAAATAACTTTTTAAGATTATATTCTTGATGGTTATTATAAGACAGCTGTGGTTTCAGAGACAAACCGATCAATAGAGCAAGTAAATCAACTTCCTACAGTATGCATAACTGTGCAGAAATATTAAAATGGAAACGAGCTGTGAATGACATTCAAGTCAGTTCTTTTTTTCAGTGAATAAAAAAATAATAATGAAAAACAAACCTACCAGCAGACGAGCTAAAGTTGCCTTGTAAAGTTTAACTTAACACTTTATTATTAGCAGTGTAGATTTATAGTATGATATTAACCCTCGACGTGTATCAGTGTTGGTCAGTAAGAGGAGCGAGTGGTGGACCGCGGCGTGTGAGCGTGGTGTGTGGTTGTGTCAAGGGCTGTAGAGACACGGGTGCTCCTCACGACGTCTAATCAAGCCGCTTGATTGCTTTCCATACATCCGAGCTCTCGGGGCCTTGACACGTCCTTGTTTTGCTCTCCTCGCTCGCCCTGGCTCAGGTTCCCCTCTTTGATTAGCAGAGACATTTGCATGGTCACTACACATTTTTCATTTTAGAAGTCATTATGCATTAGCGCTCCTGATCGCCCAGCTTGACTAATCCTGATGAACTGAGTCGCAGAGATGAAGGTCACACTCTATCCTCACTGCACATTCATATTCATATTCAAACAAATCCAAGCACCATTCTTCATTAGACTGGCCCCAAAACTCAACAAGCTCTGCCATGGAGGAGTTGAAACACAGACGCATGCACACACACATGCACACACACGCACACACACGCACACACACACTCATGCACACACACACATGCACACACACGCACACACACGCACACACGCACGCACGCACACACACACACACACACACACACACACACACACACACACACACACACACACACACACGTGTGCATACCCCCACACAATATCACTTGCTCTAACACTCTTGGGGGGATGTGAAAGTGATAGGAGAGAAACTGGAAAAAAAACAAAGAATAACGCAACAAAGTCACAAATTAAACAGCTGCATGTAATTATGCAAATGTATGCTTACACCTTCAATGTTATTAAACCTTAAGACACATTTGTGATGTGTAATTACCCCCAGGTTCAACTGGGGTTCTGTGTCGGACTAAACGACAATACAAAGACCAAAGCATAGAAGCACAAGAGATGTTCTCATTACGCTCATTATTTGTCTATTTAAATGAGCTTTCAGTCAACAACAAAAGAACCCTCGGTGCTTCTACAGTCCACTGAATGCAATAAACATGTAAATTTCACAACAATGAGGTATTAGTTTATTTATCTCTGCAGTCCGATTATGTGCAGTAAAACAGGCAGTGAGTGGAAAACGTGATTCTTAATCATTTCAGAGGCACTGAGCAAGAAGCCCACCCTCACAAAGCGAGAGAGAAAACAGCAAACAAATGAAGTCAGGAAGCGCTTTTCAGCCTTTCATTAGCTTTTTAGTGGAGAGATGGATGATAATCATCTTCATTTCATCGCTCTTCCAAACAAAAAGAGGCGAGAGGAAAAAGGCAAAGTGGAAGGCCCCGACCCATTCACTGGGAGCCCTGCACAATGCTAATTCCTGCATTTAACGGCGTGCTTTTCTGCCTGACGTATCAGAGCTTGAAAGATGAAAGCAGATAAGTAATTGCTCTCCTGGTTCTTATTCTTCACTGACAACCCATAAATTTAATTTTACACACACGTTCATTTACATTTTCGAGTATATGACATGATAATTGGTGGAATATAACACCTCCATTCTGCTGGATACTGCACCGGAGGATGATTGACAAGTCGGGTGAATTGAAAGGAACAGAGGCTGAATTGCGTCTGCTGGGAATGATTTTGCAGAGAAGGGACAAAATTAATGAGCATTTACAGGAGGGGTCGAGCAGTAAACATGCACACACAATAGGCGGCTCTATCGCACGGATGCCACACCAAAAACACAGCCAAAATGGCGAAGAACAAACTCCCGGCGGCACGGACGAAAAATCTATTACCACATACCCTTGTGACTGAAATGAAATTCTTAAGAATCTGTGCCACTTGAGACATTAACTTAGAACACTGATTACAGTGGATTTGCATTGGGAAAGTAATAAAGGCCAGGATCTAGACACAAGTTTGCTTTACCCTTCTGTTTAGCCCTTTGAAGTGCTACTGACATAAATGTAATTAAAAATAAATATGGCCTATATTACATGACCTGGTGAAAATAATACAATAATTTAAAAAAAGTGAGAGAAGTGATATTGTTAACTGCTCATTGTAAACTGGATGGCCTTTCCAAGGAAAATATGGGGCAGACCTTTATAAGAGTCATGCTACACTCACAGCGTCCAAATGATCTGCTCATGAGCAGCATATATAAATTTTGTTACGAAAACATATCAAATAATTTGCCTGTATCACTCAGGATGTCGTGCTGCCTGTTAATGTGTAAGTTTAGAACACACCACCTGTAGGATTATAGAAGAACAGCAATGCTTTATCATTTCTAATGTATAAAAAAATTTATCTGGAAGCAATTCATGAATTGTAACACAGAAGAATCATGATAAATCACTGAATCTTGAATTTTTTTTCCTCATCTTACCTTTCAAATGATGAAAGCCCTACTGTAACTATGAAAGTTTCCTTACAATTCTGCACACTTGGAAAAACATATAACAGTTTGTGAATTTGCTATGTTACAGAAACAGACACACCTGAAGGAAAAAAAAAAAAAAAAAAAAAAACTCTCCAAGGTGTTGTAATGTGTTTATTCTCTATAGAGGTGAGAATAAGGCACAATCCTGGAGTCTCTCATTAAGACCCGGGAAGTGCTTTACACATTCCAAAGCCCTGTTCACTTTCCTCCTGCTGGTCTGACAAAGTGCTATTAGCACTGCTTGTTTATCCCCATTACAACAGCCTGGAGTGCTGTGTTTCGATTATCACCAGTCCAGATACACAGGCAGGGTTAGAGCAGGAACAGTTAGCGGGAGCCAATTCAATACACCATTTCTGCACTGCTGATAGGCTAAGTAAAGGAAGGCCCATATTAGATGTGTGGAAAAAAAATGGGTGGCTGGCTGCTGAATAGGGTGAATAATGTGGCCACTTCAAAGGTTGGAATGATGGCGGCGCTCTCTACAGATACTGTTAAGATAAACAAAATGAGAAATGGAGGGGCAGGTGGTGGTAATTACTTTAGCTGCTTGGCAGTGAGAGGTGGTGTGTTAATTAAGGTGTAAAGCTCAGTTTGATCAGAGCATGAGGGCAAAGATACAGTGGAAGAGAGAGAGAGAGAGAGAGAGAGAGAGAGAGAGAGAGAGAGCGAGAGAGAGCGAGAGAGAGAGAGAGCGAGAGAGAGAATGATTCCACAGCTTCGGTCCCACTAAAGCACATTTCATTTACAGACTCCAGAGGCCAGAGTCTTAAAGTCCTGACATGCTCTAAATAACTTCCTGACACTGCTACTTTACTCCAATAATTAGTCATTACTGTTAGACAAGCTAGGGGCAGTGACCAACATGCATAGCCAGGACTTACCCATTCATATACCTTTATAAAGATTCTCAGATTCCCACACACACCCACAGCCACACAGAGAGAGAGAGAGAGAGAAAGGTCGTTTGGATTAGGGGATCAATGCGAGCGATCCTAAGTACCAGAGTTAAGTAGATTACAGGAATGATTTCCCAAATCAATTTATTTTGCAGTTCAGCAACACAGATGGGAAGTAATGCATTTAAAGCTTTGATCACGTTCATGTAGCACTCTGTTCGAAGCACCCAGAGGGGTAATGGTGATACAATAGACCCTCCACGCAGATTTATCTCCATGTAGATAATCATGTGTTCATTTGCATCAATACGGAGAAGTATCAGTGCAGATGTGTACTACTGATGGAGACTTCTGTTCTGAGCCTGTCGGTGCTTTCCAGGAAACGGTAATGAGTCTTAAAAACCTTGGAAGAAGGCAGAGATAAAGAACTGAAGGAAGACCTTTCAAATATGAATGAACCCCAGCCAGCTGAACAAGTGCTCTTGATCTTGAGCCATAGAAGATGAAGAAAGGCCTGAGCATGCTTGTGAGGTCCTCCATGGTTTTTATGGACTTTAAATTTTGATTTTAGAAAACTCGTGTCTACACAATCACAATTAAAGAGCAGTTCGTGAGAAAAATCGGTTTCTCTGCTCTATTACATCGTATGGAAATCTCTCTCTCTCTCTCTCTCTCTCTCTCGCTCTTCTCTCTCTGATGTCACAGGTAATAGGGAGTCCATCGAATCCAACACCTCATCAAATGACATGTAGTAAATTACATGAGCTTCAAGCAGCTAGGCGAATTTCTGTTCATCATTTGGAAAGACTTCTCTTCACCAGGCTACACATATCAGATCTGCCAGTTAGGATCCAATTAACACCCTGGCCAGAGTAATCAGATTGCATGTGTAAAGGCTGCTAGAACTCGTTTATTGCTCCCATGAATCTTCTGTCAGAAGGTAAATTTGTTGCTACTACATCAAAGCGTGCACACTGTGGCATGCTTTTTTTTTTCTTCCTCTTCCTACATCTAGCCGTAGGGTTATACTCCAACTTCTTTTGCATCACAATGACAAACTCTGCACGCCGTCCTCTGCAATTTATCCAGGGAGGGGAAAAGAAAAAAAAAACTTGTTTTGTAGTTATAAAAGCAATAACTGCTGGTGTCCAAGAGAAATATGCACACTCATCCTTATAACCCTCCAAAGGTCCTCATGCATGTCTTTTCTTTCCATAAGAATAACTGTTTCTACGTAGCTACATTTCTCCTCGTGGGCCCACCAGGGGAAGCGGAGTTAATAATAAATGTTAATGTGAGAGCATATGTCTCTGTATAAATTCGACTGGCTTTTCGCATGGTTCCAGATGGAGGGCTAAGTAGATGAACATGGCACAGGAATGCGGTGCTTTGATGAGATGTGTGTGGCGGTGACCTTTAAAATTTACACACCCTGAAGATGGCCCAGTGCTCACAGCGTGATTGGGTGGGATATCTTGAAATCCTAGGTTCTCCTCTCATCCATAAAACTGTGCCAGCTCTCTCAGCACCCCCCCATCCAGGCCAGCGCATAGGAAGGAAGCCAGGCAGAAAGTCGAGAGAAAGCGCAGAGAGTAGGTTTTGAAAAGTTGCATTTGCTTATAGACTTCGACTCAGAGTTAACCAAAGGTCAGCATGTCCAGAGGCGGTTCCTTTCTTCCATGGAAACGTGAACCGTTGCTGGTTTGTGGCTGTATGCACTGTGTTAGAGGCATGTCTATGAGCGCAGCGGCTCAAAGTGCTTTTGTTCGCTCTCTCTCTCCTCATTGTATGCATCCACCTCGTTAATGCCGGTCCAGCAGTGTGGGCAGAGCTCAAAAGCCCTGCTGCGACCACAGGCCAGGGGTTAGCTCGCCCTCTTTATTCAGTGTTTCGACATCCAAGAAGATATGCTCCATCACACATCCCCCCCAACACATACACACGTTGGAATCGAGTGCTATGCGAGTGTTTGCTCAGTCTGTGACTCCTTGCCATTCGTATTCAGCGCACCTTACATGTGTCAGCTTCGGGTTCTGGCAGATGCTCCCGCTCTGTTAAATGCCCATTCCGCCCACCAAGATGAGATGATTAGATGGCCTACACGCATCCACGGGGAAGCGGCAAACAAACAAACCTACATGCAGATTAGAGATATGCGGACCCACATCTGAGCTGATCTGGAGGGAAGTGAAAGGGACGATTCTCCGGCATTCAGGCTCTCTCTGTCTAATCCGTCTCCCCTTTCATCCTCGCCACTCCTTTATTTGTGCTTTAAATGTCAGTGTATAAAATGCGGAGGAGATATTGCCATGCAGTGGGAGAGCTCCGGCGGCGCGAGAGGGCTGTTGTGTGCCTTGGGAAATCCTTGTAAGCAGCGTGGCAATGGCACGGGGATTTACGGGAGAGAAATAGGTGTTTATTGAGTGCTCCCGTGGGCTTACTGGGTAATAATAGACCTGTCACATTACGCAAATGTGGAAAAGCAGCTTGTGTGCACGTCAACAGCCTGAGATGCAGCAGCGAATAGAATTAGTCAAAGAGCCTTTAGACACTAATACGAGTAATTAAAACTGCACGCTGCAGCACTTAGATGCTAACGTGGTAAATAATTTATATGACGTGATGTATGGATGGTTTCCCTTCCTCCTGAGAAGAAAGCGGTGGGATTTGTCAGTGTCGCACGTAGCACTGGCTTTCGTTTACTTAATGAGGGGTTGTTCAAGCCGTTTACTTGCGTGCTGCCAAGCAAGTGGTGGCTCTTATGTAAGTATTTACAACATTACCGTCTAAAACAGGCGATGCTCAGTAATAAAAGGAACATAAAACCTGATCTGCTGATTCAAAATCTCGCCTTTCACGTCATCTTTGGCCATTAAAAGGTGTTAATAAAGAGTGGCCCAACAGCGCTGATTAAATACAGCCCGCAGACATGACTCAACGAGCCCCCGATTCATATTGATTCATATGGCTAACATGAGGCAAGGAAGGAATAAGCAAATGTAAATATTCAATATTTACTATCCGCTGCTGTTATTAGAGTCAGAGCCTCTGTCCTGGCCCAACAGTTGTCACAGACTTTTCTCAGCCAATATCAGACTGCCTCATCTAAGTATTGTGTTGTACAAGTGGTAATTTGCAGTCACACGGTGTGCCTGGAATCCATTCTCTAAGTATACACAGAGCTGGGGAAATTCAATAGGCTGAGCATATTCAATACCTGCTAGACTTTTGTTTTACAACTAATGTCTGTGCTCTGGGGGGAAAAAATACACCAAGTTATGAATTCTCTAATGCAAAATGCATATTTGTACTGATAAGTCTGAGTGTATTAACATTCAGAATACAACTGATTTGACTGATTCTTCTGACTGAGAGGCATGATGGCACCCCGTTGAAATAGCTTATCTTTTGCCACCACATAATTAGACAGACTGGGGTGTGACTCCAATTGAAGGTGTTGCCTTTGTTATACTTTGTGAAAATATTAACGACGAGGGTTAACTACGATTTCTCCCCACCCCCCCACCCCCCTCACCCCCACCCACTTTATTTAATGAAACGTACATAGTACTAATGAGGTAAACCACTAATCCCTGATAGCACTTATTAGTAGCAAAGAGAGCACATGCTCTCACACTTCAGTTTAAATCCTAAAAATACAGAGCCTTACCAGATGTCAAGTGCTTACATAATGCTAAGCAGGAAATGAAGGCTGCATTTGTAGCGTGGTGATGTGAGAGAAATAGCCTAATATGTTCTCTGACAGCGATGAAGTAAACAGCTCTGGTGGGAGGGAATGCGGTGCGCACAATGCTAGCGTGACCTTTACCAAATCACTGACAACAGAAATAGAGCGCAACTGGAATCAATATGGCAAATTATCTTGGAGGAGTTCAAATGGCAGCTAGTTAGAATACACTACATTATAGGGAAATCTGCAGCTAGCTGTCATTCATGTAAGCTTTTTCTTTTTTTTGCAAGTAAACGGACCGTTGGTTTATGTAAGGGACGGGTTATCCCGGAAAGCATGCATATTAATGCAATCATGCCTAACTGCAAATAACACACTCTGTTTATTCTGTGACATGCATAATGCCGGAATGAGCATTATTATTATTCATTCTTTGTTATCAAGTAAAATTGTTTACTACCTTCTCCACTCATTGCTACAGTATACTTCCACAGTAGGACATGCCTGAGGTGAAATCCTCCATCTAACAAAGCCTGACAGAAGCAGAAAGTTTGCTATAGAAACCTAGGTTGTGTGTATGTGTGCGAGTGTGTGCTCTTATGTGTCTGTTTGTCCCTTTGTGTGTGTGTGTGTGTGTGTGTGGGTGAGCATTTCCTCACAGGCAAAGGCAGCCCTGACAGGTTTAGAATTTCAGTGACAAGTCCAGAATTACATTGCCAAATCAAACAGACTCGTGGAACAGAGGAAATCTTTTTCCAGAGCACCATGTATTATGGATGGACTTAAGAGATTAACAAGGAGCTGCTCACCTGCAGTGGACGCTGTTTGTCGTTGTTCTTTGGAGACTTCAGGCCACTGCCTGGTTGCTGTAAGAGTAATTGCCTTGCTGCTTGAAGGGCCTGCGAAGAGAGTAGGAAGAGAGTGGCAGAATGAGAATTTTATGTCTTTCTTGCCCTCGACACGCGCTTACACGGAGCGAAAAAAGCGTATAATCCAATATCAATCCCACAAGTCCTACCTGCTTTTTGGCTTTAAAACGCTGCCTGAAACATCGGGCAAATATTATACATTTTTCATGATGAGCCACAGAGCCGTGATGAAGAATAAATACAGTTTGTCTAAAGCACCCGTGAAGTGTGGGTGAAAAAACCACAGAGCGCGTCAGTAGAATTGACCTGTCTAGTGTGTGCTCAACTGAAATACCCACTTCTCTGCAAATTACCAGGCCATTTGCATATTCATAATATCAATTTGAAGTAGAGGCAGGCGATGTGAAGTGTTCCTACAAGCTGTAATTAAAGTTGACAAAATCAACATCAGATTACCTTAGGAGTGAATTAACAAGGAGCTGGGGTTTTACACTGTGCATTAGCCGTGCTTATGAGCACAGAAGGGGAAAATGGGCTTTTCTAGGCCTAATCATACCGGCTGCCTACTGTGCTTTCTCAGAGGTGAAGACTGCTACCCAATGTTACACGCATAGCAAAGGCAGAGAAACTTAGGGGGGGGGGGGGGTGTCTTGTTTTATTCTCCGAGTAAAATGATGACAATAGCAAGCAAGCAATATAATGATGCAACGTGTTGTCCATGTGCATCTAAAACTGGATCTACATGCCCGTCTAGAGAGGTGACTCTTTTTTACACCTTCGCCTCCCGAAATCCAAACAAACACAAACAGATAATAAATAAATAAATAAATAAAACCATACATTCACAGGTGTTTCTTCAAATGAAGACAGAGCTGAGGTGAGGAGTGAGTGAGGGGAAGGAGGAGAAAAAAAAAATGGCTTCAGATAAAGAGTGACACTACCTCTTGCACATTCAAGGGGTTGTTTTATTTTCTGGTGCTTGCCTGTATCCATGACAACAGCTGCCTTGACAGGATGTGCATATGGCACTGCTCTGCCAGCTGGTGAGAACAATGTTTGAACTAGTGCATTGAGATGCTGAGCAAACAGGGAGAGGGAGAAAGGGAAAGAGAAGGAGAATAGGGGAGAGAGAGAGAGAGAGAGAGAGAGAGAGAGAGAGAGAGAGAGAGAGAGAGAAAGAATGAGAGGGAGAGGGGTGGAAAAAAAAAAGTTGCCACATCTTAACCCTCTGGGAAGGCAGCCATCCCCCTGATCAATTATGAAAAGAGAGAGCGAGGAGCTGCCACTGTCTGTCTGGCTATGGCTCTGAGGAGCCAGGCTCTCGGAGCCCCCCAGTAAACAAACACAACAGAGTGGCGCTAGGTCCTAACAGCATCGATCTGTCTCCTCAGACACATGCACATAATGCAGCGTGCTGATGTGGCTTATGCTTCAGGGGACACCGGTATGGCAGGGACTGCTGGTGTACTTTACATCCCCTGTATTTCAGCCTGGAGTCTTTGGACCTACTGTCTACAAATAACAAGCAAGGAATGTCTTGCTCCCGAACAAATAGGCAATTTCTAGCGTTTTCTCCAGCATGGAAATATCACTGCCCCATTGATTCATAATGCTTTACTGGTCTCTCCATTTTAATGTTGAATTGATTGATTAGTTACGGTGCTCGCGATGCTCCTGGACGCATGAGTGACTTAGAAGCCACGGCCAAACTTGCTCCAGGTCTCAGGTCATTACTGGTTTAGATTTGAGGTTGAGATTGTAAATTGTGCAAGATTTCACGCCCATCCAAGCGTTGATTGTGATTGTGGAGCCTTATCTGCTGCCTAATGGGCTTAGGTCAACAATTAGCGGAAGGAAAATGTTTATCTGAGCTGGGATCGATACAGACTCGCTGTCCTTGGGTGAAGACGGACAAAGTCAAAGAAGTTATTCAATAAGGTACAGGTACACGATTGTGCCACACTTTAATGGCTTCTTCAGTAGAAACAGTGAAAGTGCTGAGAGCAGGAGAAAGCAATCAGCTTCATAAAGCCAATCACGCTACTTTTTCTTTTCTTTTCTTTTTTTTTTTTTTTTGTCAGCAAAACCGCACAAGTAAAACTGCGTTTATTTTAATGGAATTCATATCATATCCTGTGTCAAGTTGAATTTTGCAGAACGTGAACATGCAAATCACTGACCAATGGACCATTTGCTTTGGCTTGGCTGTGTTGACCTTCAGATTTTAATGTAGCTGCAGAGAAAATATACTTTCCGACGTGATAAAATGGCTAATGCTGCCTACTCAAATAACAAGGGCACGGTGGCGAGCAGTGTTGCCTTATATCCCAGGGTTGTAGGTTTGAACCTCACCTCTGGTCCATGTGCATGGAGTTTGCATGTTTTTCAGACGATCTGGTTTCCTTCCACTGTCCAATCGCATGCATGTACGCTGTGTGCATTTGCTCTTCAGCAATGTAACTTCGCCTTACAGCACTGACTTCTGATGCTGATGCATTATTACACCTGTTAGTGAATTTTGGCGATGGAACAAATACCTTTTTAGACACCAAAGTACTTTCGTTGAACACCCTGACATACTCCGGAATAGATGGCACTGCTATCATTCATCTTTATGGCTTTTATTGTTTACGGTTAAGCTATTTTGTTTAAGTCACGACTTAAAAGCACCAAAACGGGGAACTTCTGTTCATTGTATCTTACAGTTACTACAGTATGCTCTCAGCCTTAAGAATTTCATAGAAAATATGTGTAGCTCCATTCCAGTTGACCTTGATTCAAAAGGCATTCACACAGTATATTACCTTGCACAATGCCGTATCAGGTGCTATCGAACTATAACAATGATGCATAAACTACGCCAGTCATCAAAACTTTGCTGAAAGCTCAAACGCCCAGAATGTGTTGCTGTGTGCGAGAAATGCCAGCTCCCATCCATTAATGCACACATTGTATAAACAGCACAATGTGCTGCATTCCTCAGAGCTAGGAGCTCAAGATCCCTGGCTCGAACATAAATAACAAGGCACTCAGGAACATATTTGATGTTGATATCCATCTCTGAGGACCAAGAGGAAAAGAAACACACGCACACATTCTGTGCACCAACACGCACATACACAAACACGCAAAAAGACACAAGCACCCAGCTCAGGATACTTATGAAAATAAGTTTCAGCCAAATGGAT
Source organism: Clarias fuscus (assembly GCA_030347435.1). Taxonomy (NCBI): domain Eukaryota; kingdom Metazoa; phylum Chordata; class Actinopteri; order Siluriformes; family Clariidae; genus Clarias; species Clarias fuscus. The sequence goes on along the minus strand of CM059224.1, from coordinate 16,812,583 downwards.
ATGCTATAATTGGTTTCAGATAGCAAGGTCAGGAGAAAGCCGATATGGGTAACTATTATGCGAAACTGAGAGAGAAACACGAATGTTTACACAGGCACTCCCCAACTACATTAATAGCCGAGCAGAGCTCACCGGAGAGGGAGTACGAGACAGACGAAAGAAACATATGTCAGCTATCGCTCCCCCCCCCGCCCCCCCCCCCTCCTCGTATGGTCTGTGTTTAGACTTAATACATCAGTAATAAAAAACACATCACAATGCACCTTTGTAAGAACCATTCCCTGATCTAAAACAAGCATGAAATACATTAGCAGCCAGACGCAGTTTGGCACATCATGACAAACACGTCGCCGTTCCTCCAGACCACCACGTGAACCTTGCTTTTAATAGCATGAGCCAGACTCCATGGCTGTGACTAAAGGTATTAAAAGAAAATACAAACAAGGATGAGATAGCATGCAAGATGAATTACCTCCCAAGGGTCACAGCTAGCTGATTTGTTTGAGAAAGGAAATATAACCAAAGTGATGTAGGTTCTTGGGAATGCCAGGCTCATTAAAGTGGTGATGTGCGAAATATAAGTGTTTAGCTGCTCGTTTATATTTCTGCAATTGATATTTTAAAGAATGCTTTAGCCGAACTTTTATCAAAGTCTGATAACAATTATGAAATATATAGTTGGGAATAGCGGACATGTTAACGCGATGGTACAGTAAGTCTTGGTGTACAGCATGACAACCTTGTGGAAACGATCGGCAGATAAGCTTAATGCTTAACCAAAATTTCCAAATGTTCAGAGTAAGAGAGAAGACTTAATATTGATGTAACTTTTTAGAACTGGAGATACCTGAGAGATTGAAGGGACGGGAAATATGGCTTTCCTTCTAGAGACTGGAATTATTGTCAATGGAATTATCAAAATAAAATGAGATGGAATAGACCTTAGATCTACAGTCGAACTTTTTTCACCAAATTAAATTCCATCAAATAATCGTAGAAATACAGTATGACACTGACAAGGGTAGACAAAACGGTCTAATATGGAAGACATGTTAAAAATACTATATTATTGTAGCAAATAACTGGATTATTTGCTACAATAATATTACTGAGGGAAAGGCACATTTTTGAATGCTTATTAAACTTCATCAGAGCTATTGACAATCAATGGAACACTGTACTGCGTCATTTTTGAAAAATTAAAATCAGAATGTTTGTACAGGTTCAGAAATAAACGCTATTTTTTACACCACAAACAGAACCAACTAACCAGACTAACTAGTACCGTACTATGTCCTGCTACGTGGTGAAAAGCTAACCAGTCATCAGTTACACGTGAAGCTCTGAGTGAACCCCGTCTCTGAGTACTAATAGGTTAGTGCAGATTGTCTTAAGCCCTTGCTATTGGTCGGGTCGCTCATGAACTCATGTCGCAGTATCGCACTTCCGTGCAGTGAAAAAGGCCCTCTGTGGTTTATTGGCTGATTAGGCGCATCCCACCATCACACAAGCAAGAGCTGGAATAAACACCTGAGAGCGCTGTCGCTGAGTATAATAAACTTTAATGCTCTCCGCTGCCATCCTGAAGTCTTCTGCCTGACCAATAACAGTGTGCTAACAGAGCTACTGGAGTGGCAAGAAAAAAAAATACACATGAGAAATATAAGGTGAAAGAAAGAGAGAGAAGATAAGAAGATATCAGAGTGCTTGTGGAAATCAGACTGTTTTTCCGAATGTTTTTCTCCAGCTGAATGTCACGCTTCCCAGACAAGAGAAAAGGATGTGGGGATAATGAGCATTTTTATGTATGACTCAATAAATCAACAGAGTGTGTGGTGCACGGGCCGGTCCATGGAGAATCTGCCTCGACTGCGGGCCGGAGCGCGAGCTAACCAGCAGAACAATGGGCTTCTGTGTGTTTCTTTGGCCGCTGCTGCTACTTTTCCTCCCTTTTTCTGTCTCTCACTATATTCCTTTCTTTTTTTACCCCCCAACTTCCACTTTCTCCTTCAATGCCTCCATTCCTTATTTATGTATTCCCCTCACTCTATACTCTCAGATCTTTCTTTCTTTCTCTCTCTCTTTCCTTTTTTCATTATTACTTTCTCCCTCTCTCTCTCTCTCTCTCTCTCTCTTTCTGACTGTCTTTCTCTCTACTTGTTTATTGATTTTCTAGATTAAGGATCCCAGCGAGAGGGATTGTAACACACAACCATAAAATTATTTTGGGGTGTGCTTATTTGCCTTTCCCTTGCATCTATTTGGCCTGTGTCTGTAGACAATTATGCTTCCTCATCCCAGACTCAGGTGCTAATAATGAAGGACAAATAGAATCATATGTGTAAACTTCCCCTTCTGATGAAAATTTATATTAACTTTCTGCCACTGTAAACAGAGAGGCATAGCACAGTCCTCCCCGGTGAATTGGAGATGAATTCAGTCATTTCTACCCCAGGAAGCAGTGCATTTAGAGGAAGAAGGGAGGGAGAGACAAAGTGGGGAGGAGAAAAAAAAAAAGACTGCCTCATTGTGTAACCTCACACTTATTTTTCCAAGTGTGAGAAGACAAAACATGGGTCTGTTCAACCCATCAGGGTGAATGTGTGTGTGTATGTGCACATGCATATGTGTGCATGTGTCTCTGTGCCAACAGTTGTGTGTTGTGTGTGTGTGTGTGTGTGTGTGTGTGTGTGTGTGTGTGTGTGTGTGTGTGTGTGTGCGTGTGTGCGTGTGTGCGTGTGTGTGTGCATGCGTGTGTGACTCCAGCAGGCTCTCGTTGCGGAAACCCTGCCAGCAATAACAGGCCAAACAGAATGAGCTTCCATCGTTCACTGCAACCACAAACATTCATACACTTCCCGCTTCATGCAGACACTGTTATGGATGGCTCTCACAAATCCGCACCACACGTATGTGATGGAGCACGCATAATAGTTTACAGTATTGCCAGCAACCTGTGGAGAGAATTAGGCTGTAGGGGCCCAGTACTCAAAACAACATCTGTAACCCATAGAACTACTGCAACAAATAGTGCAGGACGGTGGAAAGAGACCCCTGGCCTCCCAGTCACCACCACTGCTGCTAATTACAAGCGCTACAGTCAGGCTCATTCACTGCTCTATACTGTAGGCTTGACCAGTTTTACTCACTGTACAAGTTAGCACATTAGTGTCTGTCTCACTCGCACTCTCTCTCTCTATCTCTATCTCTCTGGGAACATTGTCTCTTATGAAATTCAATTTATCCCCCATGCACTTCGACTGGCTTTAGTAAAGATCTCACTTTCAACAGTTGTATAGCATTGGGGTTTAGATAAGGTGACGCGCAGGGCCATTCACAGCTCTTTTATCTCCCTCCACTAAGAGAAGTCCTTTACAGTCACGACTGAGAGCCTAGCTATCTGCTACGTATATCTCCTACAAAATACCAGAGCGAAAGCTTTTCACTTACACCATCAACATGTGTGCAAGAATAAGAAAAAGGCAGTAAGGAAAAAAAACAAGAGTTATGGGGGGAGGTTATGGGGGGGTGGGGCTGGACCGGAGAAGAAGAAGAAGAAGTGAGTCGGCGACACCCACTTCCCCTTCGTCCTAGTGTGCACTTGATCCGCTCTGTTTGCCCTTCAAGTGATTATGATCCATCTCTTTTCACAGTTCCGTGCCGATGAACGCCACACAGTTGGAGGAATACCTCTTAATAAATGTTGCATTAAAGGGAAAGAGAAAGCACTCTGCACTTCATTTAAAGAGAGGCCAGTGGAAAAAGGAAAGAGCGATGTGTTCATTCGCTCAGTGTCCAGTGAGTTCCATGGGTTGGATGAAGTTGTTTTCTGAGGATCTCCGTTTCTTTCCTGTCTGTATTGACAAAACCTCGTTAAGCGGTTCATCTTTCCCGAAGTATCTGGCCAGAGGTGGAAAGCAGATGTTGTGGTGTGAGGTGGTTGTTCTTTTCTTATTTGCCTATACCATTACCATGACTTCTGTACTAAACATGTACTGTTTCTCCTACATAAATCCAACCTGATCAGACGTTCTGATGCTTTACTATATAAGGAGTTTATTAGAAAAGTATGAAATTAAAGTTTTTAGGACTTGGGAAACATGCAGATTTCTCTTTTTGGCAATTAAGTGTGCTATGCATCACTCATCAACACAAGGTCTCTTGCTATCTGTGTTAAATGAAACATTTGTGTTCTTGTGCACAGGGGAAGCCACATGTTTGTGCCTGTATGTATGTGATCACGGCCAGGCCACACACATGGAGACACTTAATCAGTGGGTCAATAGTGTGTGTCTGTGTCGGTACGACTGAGCCGCTGCTCATACACTGTTACCCAAAGGGGTCGATCAAGCCGCTCCCTGCCCTCAGATGTAAATACCTTAACCTTAATTACCGTGGCTGTGACCTCAGAGAGCAATGCGGTAGGTGAGCTCCCCAAATGCGTCAAAGTTATTGCGCCCGTCCCCTTACTGAAGAAATATGTGCTCAGCCCTACACGGGAGAGCAAAACTTGCTTCAACTTTATCACTCTGGGTGCACTGGGGGGGAAAAATGACCAGCAAGAAATGAAATAGAGTTCAACAAATACAGTACAAGAGCGAGCTGATCTTGTCTGCACTCCGGGTGAAGACAAACTATTGTTTTCAGTCCATTTACCTGAGCGTCGAGCTATCATTAGACCGCAGCGAGCCTCTGGATCATCCAGCCAGAGTGATGGATCTCTCCAGTCCATCTAAATGAGCGCAAGCCTCCACCAAAGATCATCGGAGTTAATAGCACTGCATCTAGGCGCTGGAGGGCCAATGCATCTCCGTCAGCGCTGGCTTAGCTACTTGTGAGACTGTGGAGTACAGTCTAGCACGCACCATGTGCACAGTCGTGATCTGTGTGCTTGTCTTGTGAATATTCTGATTACAGCACATGCATGACCTTTCCAGGGAGCTGAATGAGATACGGTTATCTCCCAAACCGACATGTGGCGGCTATCAATCAGAGCTGCTTCACAGAGGGGGGAAAAAACTATTTATATATATATATATATATATATATATAGAGAGAGAGAGAGAGAGAGAGAGAGAGAGAGAGAGAGAGAATTGCGAGACAGACACACTGATTAAGATCCGATTAAGTGCATCCGAATACATACATGCATACACCTGCAGACAAACATACGTGTTCACTCTGTTCTCAAAGGCATTTATAAAGGCTGCAATCAGCCCTCTATTGCCTCTATAAACAATGACCGTCCCATGCCAGGCGCATGAGGAAAGCAGCGTGAATAAAGTCATACTCTTCCACTTTGGTTCCCCTGAGCTGCCCACTCATCCCCGCCAACCCCACCACGAGAGCTAATCTACATCTTTCATTGAATCAAGAATGGAAATTCAGAAGAAATGCTTCTTTTTCAATTTCATGCTGAAGTAGCTCAAGTTAGTGGATGTAATTTCTCCTAACAAGAAAATTTATCACTGTGTCGTTCACTTAGTCTGCCCATATGAGAAGCAACCCGCTTTCTTTCTTTTTTTTTTCTCTTCTTTTTTTTCCCCCCACATTTTCTTTTTCTGTGCTTTGATAAATGTGCCAAAAGCATGATCACTCCTTCCAAAGCACTCTAGATGAGAACAGCACAATTATACTGCTTAATAAAAAAACCCTTTGACTACAATCTCCATCAAAAAGAAATGACACATTATTCATAGTGCGGCCACTGAGTGCAGGTATGGGAGAGTATAAAAGCCGCTGAGTGAAGCATTTCACCTTCATCAGTGATGGTCAGAGGACAGACTAGTCCATTATTATATCTCGACAACTGCCACTGCCCAATACTGAGATATATGAATTAGTGAAAACAGAGGTGAGCACCAATGACTGGTGAGCACAATGGTTTTCATTTTTATAAACGCTGCAACGTGTATTTCAAATGTGAATTTAGTGTCGTGTGAATTGATGCTTTATTTATTTATTTATTTATTTTTAGGATTTAAAAAAAAATTTAAATAGCTCAAATGAGTGTTTTGTCCAAAAATCATAATTTTTTTTAGCTCCAAAACGTGCGGATGATGTTACAAAAATTCCCTCGCAATACTCAAAGACATTTCGGTGATAAAAACAATATGTATCATTATGTAAATGGTTGCTGATCAACTTCCAGTGCACATTAATGAAGTGTTAAGGAAAACCGAGTTTGAAAAAAAATTTTAAAAAATAAAATTAAATAATATTCTGAAAAAAAAGGCTTTATTTTAGTTATAATTTTAAAACCTTTGAAACAAGGATAATCTACTAAATCTATTTCCACCTCCAAGTCCATGTGGTTACGTATCTACAGTATTTAGCTAATTTCGATTATATTAACAACCAACATTTATTTCTCAGTCATCCAGGTGAGGTTATCCGGAGGTTTGTTTCTATGTAAGTCCAGTTGATATGACCCAACTCCCAAATTATTTAAATACTACTGTTAAGCCAATTGTTTATGATAGTACATTCAGTCAAACCTCTGGTAAGTTAGTTTATCTGGCTAATACATGTTTTTCTATTTTATATTTTATCATCCTAGAATAAGAACATGTACAGTCCTGTTCCACTTGTGTTACGATTGGTTAAATTCTGAATCATTTCTGAGGAGAAAGAGGCCAAAAAACATTCACAAGTGCAATACGGCCTAGCAGGCAAATTCATTCCGCGGGAATGTACATCAAATAACTTCTGGTAAATACTCGGCAATAACAATCACATTTCAATTGAAACGGAGCGGGCTTTGGAAGACTCAAGCGTGAAACCAATATCAGCTTAGCTTCAAGTCAAGCATGAAGCATCACATACAACATTAATACATGCGCTGCATATGATGACAATGTTTCCTTATCGCGTAACACACATACACCCACCCACCCAGCCACCCACACACACACACACACACACACACACGCACACACACAAACACACACACAGAACCCATCAATGTGCTGGTACAGTGGCACAGTGGGAGGCAAGAGGGCTAGTGTCTGAGTGCGTACAGTAGTCTTTACTCTATGCGTGTCTGTGTGTATTTGTGCGTGTGTGTGTGTGTGTGTGTGTGTGTGTGTGTGTGTGTGTGTGTGTGTGTGTGTCTGTGTGTTGACACTACTTTACTGCGGATGAGGATAAAGATGTCCTGTCCATAGTGACAGCACTAAAGAAGACGCAAATGAGAACCAACCCCACTTCAAAAACAGCCCTACGAGCCCTTACCACAAAACACCCACAGAGAGAGAGAGGGAAATCGCAGGCTAAGTGACACATGCGTGTGTTTGAAAAGCCTCTTGTGTATTTGTGAGGTGAAGCCAGGCTTATTTACCACATTTGTTCAAAAGCCCCAAAGAGGTGCAAGCTGAGAGGCTCTCTTACATATGTATTCACCGTCTGGGATCAGTGGGCTGAGAGCTGAGCTGAACACACAGATGTATACTCACACTCTCACACACACACACACACACACACACACACACACACACACACACACACACACACACACACACACACACAATTTCGTTCTCTCTTTCCACAATATGTAATTGAAATATTCAAGTGTGAAGCGGCAACAACTGGCAAGGTGGTGCATAGTAAACAGTGAAAAGAGGCAAGAGAGGACAACTGAGAGAGAGAGAGAGAGAGAGAGAGAGAGAGAGAGAGGGGGAAGGAACGAGGAATAAACTTCCAGCATCCCTGCCCTCCCATCTCCTTAACCAGATTTACATCATTTTAATATTTGTCAGAAAGGGAAAACGCACACACAAACATCCCTGGGCAGGCGTTTCACAGGCTGATTTGTTACTATTCATGGCTGGAGCACTGAGAAACTGTAATACTAGACATGCTTGTTAAATTCACAAGGCTCCAAAGCTGCCTTCTAGCAAATCTAGCAAATCCTGCCTCTTGGTTGTCAGCTTAAGACGCTCGGCATATGCATATATGGGCTTTTTTTAAGCTCTGTTAAATGGATAGCAGTGTCGCAGGCTGTCAAAGACTTGAAGAAAAAAAAAAAAAACTCGTTCAGAATAGCCCCTCATCCTGCAGGGACCTAGTGCGCTATTTTTTTCGCTTTACTCTAACACGTGCTCAAGTGTGAGAGGCCTTCTACCTGGATAATAAAAAAATAATAATAAAAAAAAAAATGCAAGGCTGCAAACGATGTGTTTCAGGCACGAGCTCCACCGTGCGAGTGTGCGAATGAAGTGCTGCTCCTTTAAGACGTTTCTTTAATGGGATGGGTCAGCGTATAACTGCTCGGCTACCGAGGGCAGACAGCAGCCTCTGCCGTTAAGGCTCTATAGATCCTGTGTCATTAATTTCCCCAGGCAGGGCAGTTAGGAGGCATAAAAGGAAATGAGTTGAGAAGTGGTCATTGATCTTGACCCGGGCTGCCTGTTTGAGTTTTATTTACCCATCGAGATTAACCCTAATCACTAAATATAACCCGCAGGGTCACATAAATAGTGATAGCGCGTACGGGCTGCATGCTAAACCGCAATGCATATAAACAGTACTGAAGGAAAAAAGCAGCAGCTACAGCTATCTTATCTTTTACACAGTCACTAGGCACAAGGTTTATTGTGTGTGTGTGTGTGTGTGCGTGTGTGTGTGTGTGTGTGTGTGTGTGTGCGCGTGCGTGCATGTGTGCGTGCACCTGTGATTGTCTTTGACCTGCGCCGCTCTCCGTCACAATGGCACAGAGCTGCTCGAGCATAAAATGGTAGTAAGTGTTTGTTTCCAGCAGATTTCACTCTGACTCTATCTCGCGCTCTGTCTTTTCACTCCCACTCTTTCTTATCCCATCCCTCCTTCCATGTCTCTTTCAGAACTGCAGCTTGACATTTCGCAGGGTCTCAGGAGAGCCTGATGTGAAATCGAGTTACTACAGAGGCTGCACTGTAAATTCCATGCAGTCACATGTAATATACCTTAAGCAGAGATGACCACTCCAGGTTTGTGGCCAGAGCACAGGAAAAAGTGAATGTGCATGAGCGTGTGTGTATATATGACGTGTGTGTGTGTGTGTGTGTGTGTGTGTGCGTGATAATAAAATAATGTGAGAGACAGAGAGTTGTCTGGGGAGAGGAGCGAACGCACGCAACACTGTCATTCACTGTCCTATATCTTACTGTGTCATCGCCT